>NDXB01010910.1:138097-154613 GCA_002631895.1 Agapornis roseicollis | reverse complement strand
TTAAATAAAAAAAAAAAAAAAAAAAAAAAAAAAGGGAGTGAAATTTTTTTGAAACTGTGCTTCATAAGTCAAGCAGGGTTCTTCACTACTTTCCTTGTTTTGAACAGAGGTTGGAGGTGAGTGATGTGGGCAGAACTTCATCCTCACTGTCTGGTGTTCGGGAATTTTAACAAGCAAAAGAATTATGGATAACATCCTGCATTAAATATTTGCCTAATTTTGTGTTTCAATTAATTTTGCAGTAATAATTTTGTGGTTTCTGTATTTAACTTTCCAAAGAAGGGAGCCGTACCAAAGAAGCAAGCTACCTCCTCTCCGATGCTGTTTATCTTTTGTTTCATTTGCAAGATAAAAAAAAGCTTTGCTCTACCCCCCCCCCCTTGATATGTAATGAGATATTTTCATCAGAATCTACTCTTGATTGAACTCATATTAATCTCAGTAGATTAATGCAGATACATGTTCTGGGTTTCTGGACAGTCAGGTGGGATCTTGCAGTTAGACTTTGCTGGTGTGAGTTCAATGAATACCACTGTAGGGCCAGAGATCTTTCTGTAGAAAATTCATTGCAGGATAGAGGCACAAAAGCAAATGCATTTGGCCTGAAGCACAATTAATTAGTGCGTGGCCAAAGCTTGCTTATATGTGTTGGTACTTCTCCCATTGAAGCTGATGGCAAAGCTTACATGGAGTTCAGCAAAGTGGGATGAAATCTATACATCATTTTTCCCAGAACAACTTTGCAATAGCCAGTGGATTTGCAAACTTCTCACTCTGACACATTGAAATAATTTGGGACTTTCATTCAATTTTGCTTTAATTGGGCTTATACTAAATCTGAGTCTTCCTAAGTGGGTTGCTGTGCCTAAAATATGTGCAGGCATGTTTGCACTCTCTGAGGGAAGATGGAGGTTAAACTAGAAGGTGAGGTTATGTTAGCAAGGATATTTTCTTTTTATACTGCTTCCAAAGGCAACCCTATTTTGGGCTTACCACTCTGCCTTGACTGCTCTGTGCTTCTCCATACCAAATCATGCTGGGATTTGATGATAAAGCACATCCTCTTCCCAGGAGCCAAGCCAGCTCCTGCGTCCTAACTCGCTGGTGTTCCGGTACCTTAGGCACTTTGTGGTCGAAAGACAGACTGCAAATACAGGTATTAGCCATGGTGATGCTGGAATGTCCAAACCCTCTGTAGGAAGAGAAGAAATTTCTGAACAGAGCTGCTGTTGCCAACTTGATTCTCAGTTCCTTTGTTTTTATGTTTCTTGGACTGTGCCAGGTGAGATGATAGCTTTTAGCTCTGAACTAGATGATCTTAAGGTCCTTTCCAACCCTAACTATGATAGCAGCACTTTCAGGGCCTGATTTGGTTTATGTCTTCTATAAAACTTTTCCATCTCTGACCAAGGTATTTCAGATCAGGGTAAAAATGTGAGTAAATCAGAACTGGCATCTATCCCAGACATATCAATTCCCTTAATTCCATTTTTCCTGTGGCTTTGGGACAATCAAAATGGGGAACATTTCCATTGCTATACCTTTATGAAAGTACAATATGTGAATGCCATATCCTGAGTGCATCTAGTATGCTTCCTTGCCTTAGTTGTTACCAACTGCACAGCTTTCTCTGGCAATTATGTGAAATGGAGCACTGCAGTGGAGTAAATCTTTTGGCAGAACTTGGTTCCAGGGAAGATCAAAACCCCCAATGTGACAGTTAATGAAACAAGGAGAAAGAAGATGGAAGCTATCAGTCCCAGCCAGCCAACACTAACAGAGTCTGAAGGCAACTGGAGGTGCCAAGGTGTCTGCTTGCAAAATTTGGAGAGAGCTGTGGGGGTCGTAGAGAGAGCTTCACTGAGGCCAGCTTTCCTGGCAATAAAAGCTGCTTACGATAACAGAGTAGCAGTGGAGACAGCTCATCCCCTCCAAGAAGACACGTACTGTCTTTTTGTAAGATGCAGAATAGGCTGGCATTATTCTGCATCCCTTGAGCAATGGTACTTTGCCATGGTGCTGACCTGGGTGGAGTACATGGAGCACAGCATGGATCCAGGGATATAAACTGAATGCACAGTAATTAACAAGGGCAGGACAGCACGAACTGAACAGTGCAGAGCACCTACTCCACAGGGGGAGCAACAAGGTAAAGGAACTGAAGACAAAATGGCACAGTGTGCTACAGCATGAGCCAGAAAGCACAGCAGAGAGCATGGGCCTCCTGTGACGAGCCTATTTATCTCTAAAGCAGTGTTTCTGAGACTGTGATCCATGGGCCTTTGGTGGTCTATAAAACATCCAGTGGTGGCTCACGAAACAATAGTAAACCCTCTGTCCTCCCCTCCGACAGCCACAGAAGCAAGCATGCAAACAAAATGGGGGGAAATAAAAGCTACTATAGATTAATTTCCAAATTTTAGTCTTTTGTTTATTTGATTTGCTATATGAAAAATATACAAGATTGTCTTTGGATTTTTTTTTTTTGATTTTTTTTTTTTTCCTGAATAAAGGCTAATCCTTGGACTTGAGAAGTTTAAGAAATGTGTCTCTGAATGTGCTATTTTTGGAACCAATTACAACAGCATTGAAATGTTGAAAGATTCCTTTTGTTTGTTGAAAGATTAGGCTGAAGCCCTTTGGTCTATAAAAGAATAATAAACCCTAGTGGGATAAAATACTTCATTGCAATGAGGATACAAGAGCCACCTCAGAGTGGTATGTGGGCTGGATGGAGGCACAGGGCTGTATGAGCTGGCACTGGTAATTGCTAGAGCTATCAGTGTCCATAAAAAAAGAAGACTGTGAACTCTCATTTTACTCAAGTCATACAAGCTCATCCTCCACCTTCTTCCATCATCTAGAGTTTATTTGGTAGCATTTGCAAAATGGTGCAACAATTTACATTGTGTTCCCAGTCCCTGTAATTATCCTTCAGTCTTGTACAGTCTACTCTGAAATGAGTTGTTAGAATGGAAGGATTGGCAAATTCATGTCTCGTGAAATCTGGGAGTGAAAACAAGCTGACCTTTTCTTCCTTGCCAGTATTGTCATCTGGAATGTTCCTGGTTAGGGGACCAGGCACTGTACATCTTGCAACTGTGTGGAGTTTGCTTTTCAGATAATCCCACTTTGACAAAAGTTTTGGGGTTGTTTGTAAACCACCTCGAGCTTCATCAGCAGTGAGGATTTATGTAGCTTTGCCTGCCTCTGATGTGCAAGTAAGGTGCAAATGCAGCTTACTGGAGGGGATGGCTGAGCTCAGGACCTTTCTAAAGTAGGTTCAAAGAGAGGTGGGCAGTTCAAGGTGCAGAGGTTACATGAGAGAACAAAACTGCATGTAAAGACTTCATCTTGTCTGCCTGAAACAACATAAGATCAGCAGCAAGAAGGCAAAAAACACTTCAGTGCAAGGGGTGTGTGACACGAACAGCAGGTGACAACAATATCATGCGTCATGGGCTGACAGCCACATGTCTCTACCCTCACCAGGAACAAGAATTTCACAGCTGGTGAATCAGTGAAGGTGCTGCACTCAGGCATTCACCTGAGGCTTGATGGGCATCAGTGGGTCATGTCCAACAACCCCAATCTCACTGTTGTCTTTGGAAGTTTTTCCCAGCCCTTCCCTTCCCAAGCTGCGTACTGATCCTGCCACCACGTCCCATTCTCCTGGGGTGCTGTATTACCTGTCACACTGGCGTACGAATGAAGCACTAACAGCCTGATAAAAATCACATGGTGCTTTTTGCCGTTGTCTTAGCCAAGTTTCAGTGTGATTAATCACACTGTTCCTGCCTGAAGTTCCTCTCATTCACCACGATTTTAATTCATTTCATTTCTGACTGGTGTGTTATGTTGAGCAGCACTGTTCTCATCTGTTAAATACTTGTTTCACACCAGAAAGTGCCCCCTCTCCATAGCAAATGAGGTGATTCCCCTGTGTCTCTTATTTCTTCCCAGAACCGTGGTGAGGATTAATAAGTAAGCATTTGCAAACCACTTTGCGATCCTCTGAGTAAAGGATCTACACAAGGGTGAAATGTTGCTGACCTTGTGCTTGTGACCAGGTCGGACTGAAACTGTGTGGGCCTTTTGGGCTGTAAGGGCTGAGGTAACATTCCTCAACCATGACCCAAACCAGAATTATCTCACATATCCTTGGCATCAAAGCTTGGCTTGGGATGCTGACGGGGATGAATCTCAGGATGCGTGACAGACAGCTTGGGTCAATGGCACATTCAGGTCTTACAAAACCAGTCTCTGTGAGGTTTGCAAAGTGGAAGGAAATCCACCTGCCCTTGGTGCCATGAGTTTTGTAGCAGAGTGGAGCCTTTGGGAAATGTGGGAGGCAAAAGAAGAACTCCAAACAAACTGATTTCTATCCCAGGTATTTCCAGCAGGAATGGAAAACAAACCTAATCATAAAGATTCCACAAACTAAAAAAAACTAATGTGCTGCAGGCAAGACTGGCTCCTACTCATGTGGTGTCCCTGCCTTTTATTGGGTTTAGTTCATCAGGCTTGCACTGAGTCAACAACATCCACTTGGGAAGCAGTGTAGACCCCTAGGCAGGATTAAGATCAGGGGATGGCCGGCTCCCAGCATCAGTCACTGGGCTTGTGCATCTGCTCCTGGACCGCTCTGGGGTTGCTGCCAGGAGGGCAGCCCAGAAGGGGATACATCCCTGTGTCTGTGTGACTCAGGTAACTCTTGGCTAGACTCATAGGAAGCTCTGACTCCTTCCCTGATGAGCTTAGGGTTGGAATAAGAATGATTCAACATGCCTAATCCACACTTACTAACTTGGTTAAATTTTGAAACTCAGCCTACCCTTTGCACTGAAGCAAAGCTATAAAAGCAAGTGGGTCTGTGAAATCAATGAAGCCAGCTTTTCCTATGTCTACCTGCTGGTGTCTAATGCAAATGAGGTTATTCTTCATCCTTTACCATGGGCCCCCAGTTTGGATCTCTTTCCCTCATTTGGTATTTTTTTGTCATCAATTTACTGCTTCTGAGATGTCTGCCCCATTGACCCAATGGGTTTCAAAACTTACCAACCAATTCAAATCTGATTAGGAAACCCTGGAAGAGGGCTAGAGCATCAGTGGTGTTTCTGCAGGAAACTGGCCTGAAAAAGCATCCAGCCCCTTATCACCTTCCCAGTTTCAGCTTTGGCTTGACTCAGCATTGAAGCCCCTTGGTGAGCAGCAGCTCCCATGAGCAGCAGAGACCATCTCCACCACGTACAGCCATCATGAGTTTCCAGGCAGCTCAGCATGGTTCTGCTGGCTCCAGCCAGCTCAGCATTTGCTCCAGCTGTCCAGTATTGCATGGCTGTATTGGGCAGCCGTTCCCACCTTCCCTCTTCTGACCACCAAGCTAATGATGAACCTGGGCTAAGCAGGCTGAAGGTTTTTGGACGCATCCTACTTTTATCAGGTTGCATGCATGGTGCTCCAGGGGCAGCACTAGGAATCACTTGTCTAATTTTTACCTGTCAGATTTAGAGGATTTGGGATTCCAAAGTGATCTGACAAACAAGAGCAGATTGTAACTTCAGGCCACCCCTCCTCCCAGTGCCAACTCAGCACAAAAGCAAATGAAAGCACGCATGCACACGCAAACCCTGAGACACAAAGATGGGGCTGTTGGATGGACCCTCTTGATGACAGTAAAGCACAGACCTCCCTGGGTGACAGAGTCAGTCATTTTGGTACAGAAGAGAAGTGATGAGAGAGATGACTCAGACACTTTGCTGGAGGCTGGGAAATCGGGGGGAAATCAGGGAGGAAATCAGGGGTTTCCAGGACTCGAATTAATTCCAGGGAGTGGGTATTTCATGGAAGGAGGAGAGGTCAGTTATGCTGGATAATGCCTTGGCTTCAGCTTTTCTAGGAAGCTGCAGCCCAGAAGACATCTCATCCCTGCCAGCAAGGGCCAATACAATGACACCCTTCCCCCAGGCCTCCACCCTCTGTAATGGAATAACTGAAAAGGAAGATTATTTTTTTCTGCGCCATGCATTAACACTGCAGCTGCTGGAGCAGTGTTCGTGTGCAGGATCTGTGCTGCCACGGCACACTGGCAGCGCTGTAAGTGAATGTGCCTGTTGCTTCAACTCTGCTCCCTGCTCCATAGTTGCTGGGTTGAGTGAATGGGGCAGTGCTCTGTTGGCCTCCAAAAACCACAGTTGAAGGCAGCAGCAAAGGGTGGGAGCTGCCTCTCCACAGCTCACATCACTGTCCCCTTAGCTCATAGCTGTTGCTGAGCTCTGAGCTTGCACAGAAAGGCCTCTGCCTTTTCCATGGTGTTTCTTCCTCCCCTGTTGCCTTCCATGTCGTTTTTATCACTGCAGTGGGTCCCAGCTGCATGGATCAGGCTGTGAATCTGCTTAGAATTAAAACCACCCCATGGCTGCACCTTATCCCCTGGCAGAGACAGGCTTCTGGGGCAGTGAAGTTTGAGTTTCTGTCTAATGGGACTTCCAAAGAGAGGAGCCAAGGCCAGCTCCCAGTAACCAGCCATGGGCTCCCAACAGAAGATGGAAAATCCAGCCCCAGGGTCTGCAGCCTGGCAGGGGGCTCTCTGGAGAGGCCCATTCTTCCCCTGTCTGGGGGAAGGCTGTGGATAGCCAGGGGAGAAGATGCCTTTTGGACAGCAGGGAAGCATCACTCAGTGACACCGTGTGTCTTGAAATTCTCCACTGTATCCTGGCACTCTGTTTAGGGAGCCTAGGAGAGATGTATGGCTGGGAGGCTGCTACACTCCTTCCCTCAAAGAGCAGCTGTGCTTGCTAGTCCCCATGTTTCATTTCCAAGTGAGCTCCTCTACAGGATGCTCTCTGGGCATGTGAAAATAACCTAAAGCCTGTAGCTATGGCAAAACGCAACACAACTACTGTGCAAGCCCTGCACAAAGAAATTAGTTTCATCCCTGACCACTGCCCCTGCAGAGAGCTCCTCAAAAACATTGCTGGGTTTGCACCAATGCCTCCAAGGCAAAGCTGCTGCAATTGTTAACTCTGTGCCCAGAGGACCCGGGGCACCAGATACACAGCCCAAGTGTTGCCCATTCTTTGTGTGCCATCCATCACACTGGAGGAACAGGCAATAATGTCATTGTGGATATCCTTGGTGTGTCACAGCCACTGGGACTCATTCCATATGGCTTCTTGGGTCCCACTGTGGGATAGGCAAGGGTGGGAGCTAGCTCTGCAGCTGCCTGTGGCAAGTGATGCTACTTTCATCATCAAAGCAGGACCCCTGGCAGCATGTGTGGGGATAACCGTCAGATCCTCTGTTTGGACCAGAAGTTTCGAGGCCTCCCAGCTTCACCCCATCGCCTTTACCAGCCATGTTTGCCCAAGCTGTGCTACTGCTTCTCAAAAACGAAGCAGGGTGGCTGCAGGCTTCCTGTGCACAGCCACCAAGATGCAGGAGGCAATAAGGGTCCTGTCCTCCATCTCCAAGCAGGAGGAGCCAGTGGTGCGAAAGGGTTAAGCATGTTGTTGATTGTCACATGGTGCTTGGGAATGCAAAGGGATCGAGAGGCTAGGGAGCCCAGAGCAGCAGCACATCTTGACTGCACATGTGGCCTCTACCACAAACACTTCAAAGTGCTTCCCTCAGACTGATGGAACAGCCTGACGCCGACTGTAAATGCCCTTGACACGCAGAGTGGAAAATATCAAACGCTTCAGCGTTCCCCCTGAAACGCAGCCTGTTTTCGCTGGGGAAAGCCTTAATGAACCTGCACGGGAGAGGAGGAGGGAGGACAGGAGGTGCTACGGGTGGTTCTCATTTAGCCCATGTATGGGTATAGGCCATCCCGGGCAACTGGACTTAATCTGAGGCAAATCCAAGTGCTCCAGGACATTTTGAGAGGCTAGGACATCAGCTCCAGGCGGCTCTGTGTCAAGACCCCACCACACCTTCCCCTCTCACCACTGCCTGGCCCAAACTGTGCCAGCAGGAGCAAAAAGGTTTCCAAGCTGGAGGTTTGTCTCTTTCCTCGAGGGAACCCCATTTCCTCCCATCCCTGTCCTGCCTCTGCTCTACCATCCCCAGCCCTGAAATATTCACCCTGACCAGGTGCTTTTGTGACCCTGAAATCCTCTCTAACCCTGGCACAGAACAAACACTGGAGGAAACCTCACTGTGTCCTCATCCCTTTCCTGGGGCTGTCAGATAGGGCAGACCTCTCATCTGCTCTCAGCAGGAAAAGCCTCTCCTGGGACGCAGTCTTGCTCCAGTGAGGACAAAAGCCTTGAGGTCTGCAAGAATGTATCTTCATCACTGGTAATATCAAAGATTCGCTGCAGTCCCTCTGCCATAACCATGCCTGGTGGCAGTGTCTGCTTCCAGTTACTCTTGACATTCTAGGACATGCAGTTCTGGTTGGGGATAGTCATGGTAGGGTTTTATCTCATACCTGCTTGTTGGGTGATGCCTGCCAGGTTCACTGCTTCGTCACCACAAAAGCAGTCAGGCAGGCAGGCAGCCTGCAGCTGTGAGAACAAACTCTATGTCCATCCCACAGGACATAACCCCCATCTTGTGATAGCCTTGTGGTTGCAAGAGAAACACACAACAGTGTTGCCCGCAGGCTGTGCCTTCTCCTGGCCAAGTAAGGAGAGGGGCAGAGAGCTTGGCACAAAGCAGGCATGACCAGGTAGGCCACCCCCTGTTGGGCATCTCTTCAGCCCACACTCTCATGGCCTCAAGATGCAAACATGATGTTGGCAGTCTAACTGCAGCAAGACAGGGGATGACCCATCTCAACTGGTGGCTCTGGCTCCTGTGGCTGCATAGATGTCATCAGCCAAACAGTGCAAGGGAGCAGGGGAACATGGCCAAAGCTTTGAGGCCATTTCCCCAAGATGGGGGATGAGCAGGGACTCTGATCCAGGCAGAAACACCGTGTCCTCCCTGCTGCATGGAAACCTGTGGGCAGAGGTCAAGTCACTGCCTGTGCTAGTCTATGGGGAAGACATGGGGTACTGAACCAGCATCATAAAGACACTGTCTCAAATGGCCCCTTCAGAGGGTGACCCAGCAAACTCAAGGGAAGTATGAGCTTGATTAATGGCCAATGGAGCAAATGTATGCATGCAGACACAGGTCTTCTGCCCAGCCAGATGAAAAAGAGGGGACAGAAAGATGATGGGCCTGTGTGCTGTCTTCTTGGCTCCAGTGCAGCGCACATCACTGAGAGGCTGAACAGGGCTCTGATGACTGTAGGCAGGGATCCATTGGTTATGATACATTTGGCATGAACAAAATTACCTCATAAAATACTGCTCAGATCAGCAAGAACTTGGGGGATCTCAGGAGGGAATTGAAGGAGAGGAAAGTTCAGACAAGCGGTGGCAAGTTCCCTCCTTGCATTTTGGAAGCAAAAGCAGGCAGGGCAGGAGACCACCAAGGGGCAAAAAAGTGTAAAATGGAGGTAAAATGAAGGTGTTCCAGGTCACGGGGCATCAGGTCCGCTTCCTGAGGGGGCATATGTGCTGGACTACCTCCATCTGTCTGGGAGGGCAACATATGCTGTATAACCAATGAGGTAGAGCAGTTAAAAGGTCTTTAATGGAACATCTTTGGGGAACAGTATTAAAAGGGTAAACAGAAGACATAGGTGCCACCATAAACTGCTGAGTCCTGGCAGCACAAATGTTAAAAAGCAAACCCAGAAGCCTGTGCAGTAGAAATAGCCCCTGCTGGCAAAAAAAGAATGGCTTGGGATTTCTGAAGCCTCATAGGAGGATTTACCCACACATTGGTCATACCCTCTGTTTGCAAAATATGCAATTACCTTCTTAAGTGTTGGCTTTTCGGAATGGCAGGAGGCAGAGTGCCCACTGATGGATCACAGAAGGATGAGCTGAGGATGAGCTCAGCTCAGCCGCTGTGCTTTCAGCCTTCTGACTGCAACACATGCTGGGGAGCATGAGGGGATGGTGCCCTAGATGGTGGGCACCCGTTCCAGGGGAGCAGCACTGAGGGTGTTGAGGAAGGTTGGGTCCAGTGCCAGTGAAGCCCTGGGGTGCTGCTACAGCCAGCAGGGGTTCACAGGCTGGCACAGCTGAGGTCCTTCTGCGCTGGTCCCTGTGCTGACAGATAAAGATGGATTGATCGCTGAGTTGCAGATTGATGTCCGCTGTCAGCTGGTGGCCTGCCTCACCAGCCAGGGAACGGAAACAGACTCCATGCCCAGTCCTTTAAGGGCTTTTTGCCTGAGGATATGATTTATTGTTAGAAAACAAGGGATGTTTAAGAAAAAAAGCCAACACAAAATAAAACATCTCAATTGATGAAAGCTGTCTTTGGTCCCAAATGGCTTTTCCCCTCTTCTTGAGCCTGGGAGCAAAGGAAGGATATATCTCTCTCTCTCTCCCCACCCCCTTAACCCAAAACCAGCTTCTTCTGCCTTTTAGGTATGCAACTCTGGTCTCATGATGGGCAAGGACTCCATAACCTATCCCCAGGTTGTCTCCCTGCCAGTGAGCATGACACTATGTGCAAACACAGAAGAGCTCTAGCCAGTGCTATTTATATGTGATAAGGGACCATATTTTTAGAAGCACAGAGGTGCCCAGCTCTAGCCGTGATTCTGGAAAAAGAGCAACTTCCTTGAGCTGAAAATAATTAGGAGTAAAATGAAGGAGTAGAAGCCTATGGGGATGCTGGGGAGGGACTCTTCATTAGGGACTGTAGTGACAGGACAAGGGGTAAAGGGCTAAAGCTTAAACAGGAGAAGTTTAGGTTGGATATAAGGAAGAAATTCTTTCTGTTAGGGTGGTGACGCACTGGAATGGGTTGCCCAAGGAAGTTGTGAATACTCCATCCCTGGCTGTGTTCAAGGCCAGGTTGGATGAAGCCTTGCGTGGCATGGTTTAGTGGGAGGTGTCCCTGCTTATGGCAGGGGGGTTGGAACTGGATGATCTTAAGGTCCTTTCCAACCCTAACTATTCTATGATTCTATGAATTATATAAACAAAATTGATTGGATGATCATCAGGGTGTGTTTAAGGCTATCTTGTGAGATGCTGTAAGGTAATTGTGACTCTGGAAGCCTGAATGCTGTTTTGCATAAGCAAGCCCAGCTAAGAGAGAAGATGGAAGCAGTGGTATTGTAGATTTAGCGTACATACATATTTAGATAAACAGCATCATAGGCATAAATATGTGGCACTGGTGGCACTGATGTGGGTGCATGTTAATGGCAAATAAAAAAAAGAGGAATCTGATAGCAATGAATAGAGATTGGTTAGGGAGGAGAACCTAAAAGCAGGAGTGAAAGATCTGTGGCCACGAGGGTTAATGATATTAAGGAATTGTTTAAATATATCAAGAAAAGCCCAATCCTATAATGATATCACAGACAATAATGGGAAAATATTCATCGTATGAGTAGAAGAGACAAAGTTACTTGTTCAACATTTATTTTTCTCTTTGAAAGGAAGTAGGATGACACATTCATACTTTACGGAGATAATAAAACACTTTATATTCTACCAGTGACGAAGCTGAATGTTGAACAGCAATGATTAAAGTTAGACATTCTGCAGGATCAGATAACTTGCATCAAAGGATAAACAAATTGGCCTGAGAGCTCTCTGAACCATTACTGTTGCTTTTTAAACAAATCTGGGAACTCTGGGGAAGTTCCAGAGGACTGGGGGAAAAATCTAACACTGGGCTAATAATGCAGTAAATACAACGGGCCATGAAAACAAGCGATGTTTGGCAGGACGTGAATCCAGAAAGACTGATTGAAAAAAAGTCTTTATGGAACACAGTCCATATGGACTCACAGTATGTCACATAATTAATGTCAATCAGCTGCAGTTTGCAGAAAATAGAGCCTTTTTACTGGTTGTGACGGGATAACAACCTTAAGTGACAAGGTGGCATCATCCACTTAGGTTTTACCATGGTGCTTGGCTTGCATCTTCATGGCATCCCAATAAAAAAAAAAGAAAAAATATCATTCCTGTATGAAACCAATGCAGTTGGGTTTTATGGCTCTAAACCCAAGTCAGTTGGAAATTTGGAGATATTGTCTGGTGGGGTAGTTCCTTATGGGACCTTACAAGGCTCTGATTAATAAGAGGGATTGATCAGTGCTGGATAAATGGGCAGAAAGTAGGAAAGGGGTAAAGCTCTATGTGGCCAAACAGGTCACCTGAGCTATGTCTACACTAACCAGTCCTTGTGTCTTGCTCTCCAGACCCTGCAGAGTAGGGGGCTATTGAGATGCGCCAGCATTCCCATCTGGGTTTCTGCTGTCTGTAAACTGAGGCTCTGGAGTTGTTGGTACATACCCAATCTGGAGTTGGTACACAGCCAAAGCATGCCTCCAGATCTGTGATTTGGGAAGCATTCTGGGATAATCTCATCTAGGCACAGCTTGGGTTCCTTGGCCAGGAGGACTTCCCTCAACTGTACGTGTCTTAACCCAGCTGCATGAGGGGTCTTCTACAGCTTGTGGGTTTGACCACCTGGCACCACAGCAAATCTCTTAAGATCCTCAGAGCAACACAGCTCCCTGCAACCTCTCAGGCTCGTGAACAACGAGATCCATCAGCCAGAGCAAAAGTGTGTGTGATAGCAAGCATCGTGCATCTTTCCCAGAACTGCCCCACAGTTCAAAACCAGCTGTTCCCAGTCATACCCATTTATTCTTTCAAGCTGTGATAAAGATCATCTCTATTTCAGTGTGTGTGACAGTCTGTCTATTCCCTTCAGCCAAGTTTCCACAACAACGGTATTTACAATCAAACACTTGAACCCAGAAGTATAGGCTGAAATGCCGGAACAAATGTTTTGGGAAGCCGAGAGCCCAATTACTCTAGCTATGTTGTTTTCAACTTACTATTCGAGGGGTTTTCTTGAGACCTAAATGACCCTGCAGGGTATGGAGAAGGTCAGGCTAGGAAGCAGCTCAGGTTTTACACAGTGCCTTTGAACCTGGGAGCTTTCAGCAGATTGATGCTATAGGAACACCACTCCATGCATGGCTGAAGCACACCCACCCACCCTTAGGAGCAAATACAAGTGGAAAGCTGGGTAGGCAGATTGTAACTAACCCAGGACAGCATCTCCGTGGGGGTGACCCCCTTTCCATGGGGAATGGCCTGGCCTGGAGCATTGTCATTTGTGGGAGCTAGTGTCCATGACCATCTGGCTTGGTGATGCATTCAGGGCGTCAGTGAGACATGAAATCGAATTCTTTTTCCCTTGGTGAGCTGTGTGCTCCATAACCCAGGAATGTGAACGACCACATGTTTGGCTGAAAAATGGTTGTCCTCAGGAAGGGAACAGGTCTATCATGCTAAGGGATGGGAACAACTCAAAGCATGACGTGCAGAAATGACACCTCTGGGCTTCAGATTTGTTCCCCATCAATGCAGAGGAAGAAAACTGACCCAGACACTGTTAAGGTTGACAGGTCTTAAATTTAATCTGCTCAAAAGGCAAGATGTGACCCTGTTCCTGTGTGCTGTAAGGCTGCAGCTGTTTTACCCATTGGCCACCTCACAACCTCTCCAGCAGAGCAGAGAAATATTCCTGTCTGTGCACTGACTATCAAATATGAACTGCAGCTAGGATCATCTGGACCAAAATCCAGCCCCAAGGAGGGGGTTGTTGCCTGAGGATACCATCTCTTTCTGGGACCTGGCTGTTCTCTGCTGATCAGGAAGCTCTCTCCAGAGCTGAAGTTTTCCTGCACAGCAATTGCCAAGGTATGCCAAAGCATCTCCATTCACCACTAAGCCCTTTGGAAGAGGTCTGGTGGAGACTGGCTTTTTCAGACTCAACTCCCTCCCATGCTCAGCCTTCCTCAAGCAGGCACATTTTTTCCTGGAGCCCCAAGCTGGGTTTTTTGGGTTGGTTTGTCTTCTGTTGCTGCTTTTGCCTTTTTCTCTCTCTCTGACATGTATTTCCAGGCAATTCTAATTTTGGACCCTAGTTTCTGCAGCTAAAAGTGGATTCTCGATCTGTTCAGAACCATGCCAGGTGGTTTGACCCCCACAGACCTGGGAGGCTTTTGCTGGTGCTCCATATGATGCTTGGGGATCTGTGGGTGCAAAACCTTGCTGATGGTCGCGCAGTGGCCTGAGGTTACTGCAGGCATGAAGATTACCTGGATTGCACTTCAGCTGCAGCTGCTGGAATAACCGTGGGGGTTTTTTGTTCTACCAGCAGAGCCAAAGCTCTGGAGAAGAAAAGGTTCTTCCAAGCCAGCAGAACACATTCATCTTCCCAGTGAAGCAAACAAAACCAGTTTTCAAGTTAATTGATCTGCCCCAAACAAAGCATTTTGGTTTGGACTTCCTCACATCCCTGTTTCCTTGTCTGTTCTGTTGTTGCAACTGTTTGGATCTAGGATCTGCTGGAATCAACCCAAAGCTACCAAGGGGTCCAGTCCACTTGAATTAGTACTTCCCAGCAGAAAAAATCCATATCTGAAAACTTGCGTGTGCTTTTAGGTTCACTAATTTCCCCTATCACAAATTCTGTCCTTTAACCTTGGTCCAAATACTGAGCTCTCCAGGGCCTTTGTTTGTTTGCATAAGATGCTTTTCTCTTTCAGGACTGATTGTTCATCAAAGCAAGGGCTATATTTAAGCCGTACCCTGTGTTTACGCAGTTGGCCAACGTGTTGTTTTGAAACCATTGATTGAGGCCCATTAGAAGATGGAGAGCACTCAGTGCAGATGGACTTTGTGCTTCATCCATCTACCAAACTCCAACCAGCCTCTGCTGCTTCAGAGGCTTGTGATCTGACTGACTTCGGGCACTGTCACGGGGATGGAGAAAGGCCCATATTCTCACTCAAAGGACACTTCTTGCCAAGCCTGGAGGCAGTGCTGCTTCTCAGTAAAATGGTTGTAATAATATTTTAACATGGGCAAAACTAAAAATAAAGAAAAAAAGACCTCCCTAAACCTTGTTCAAAGGGCTGGTGGAAATGGAGTCATGGAATCTTTCGAAAAATACAAAACAAAACAGAGCCTGAGGCAGAAACCCAGCATGGAAAATTGGAGCTCAGTTAAAGTCTGGCAAAATTTTAAGTGGAGAAACTTCTGTTCTCTTCTATTCCATTCCAATAGTAAAAGTTGCCTGATGACTTCTCTCGGCTGGAGTAGGTAGGTACTGATGGGTACTCACCTTGGTGCGCAACTAGGAGGTGTTTGCGTTCATCATGGGGATGATGCAAGAGTACTGGAGAACAGAAGAGTGTGAAATGTTCTCCAAAGGTTGGAGGCCTTGTGGAAGAAGCAGGAAATGAAGAAACACCAAGTTCCAGCCCTCGTTCAACCACTGATCTCAAGGTACCACAGGAAATGTCAGAATTCACCTTTCTGTCTTCCCCCCTAAACTGTTCTTTGGGCATGAACTAAGCAAAGGACATTCCTACATTCCTGGGGCTGGTTTGCAGAGCCAGTGGGCAGATGGGGTGAGAGGGGGCTTCAAACATGGCCACAGCCCCATGTGCCTCTGTGTCCCCTTGCAAACAATGCACACCATCTGCCAACACATCAAGAAGGGAGGGTGGGGGCAAAAAAAACTGTGTAAGGGTAGTGACAGAGAGGATCTGCTTTGTAAAGCCAGGAGGAAATGTGGTTTGTATCTGTAGGGACATGGGGGGACCAAGTAATATTCCTTGCCCAGACAGGATCTCTGTCTGGGCATCGCCATGTGCCCACAGTGAGTGGGGAGGGCTGTGAGCTGTGCAGTGCTGGCACAAGCAGGACAGCCTGCATGTCCCAGGCCAGCCTGGCCACTTCCTGCTTTCTCCATCTGAGACATCCCCCGCTAGTGACTCAGAGGCCTGCAGGAATGCATGTCTGAGCCGCTTCCCCTCAGCCATCTGAGAAGTGTCCTCTTCCTGGGATGCGGCCTCATCCTCGTGAGGCCGAAGTCTGTCCCTTCTTCCCCCACTGGTGCAGCTCTGCTTCAGGCACATCTACACATGACCTACCTCTGCTTGCTGTCCCTATGGCTGCATCCAGAGCTCCTGGCTCGTCTTGCATGGACCCAGTCACATCTGGACTGCTCCATCACCCTGATCAAATGAGACTTCTCCTCTCACTGTTCCAAACCTGGGGGAATCAGTCATGGGAGAAGGTGAGGGAGAAACTGCCACAGGATATTCCAACACTCAAGAAGCAATGGGACCCCCAAAACTGCCTCAAATGGAGAAAGTGGGACAACAGGGAAGGCATGGCTTCTGTTGATTAATGCACAAATAGGTCAGAGGAATTGGTGAGCAGATCAATCTGTTGCTGCAAGGGGCCAAAATGAACCCAGCTAGAATTCATACAAAACTTGATGGATGCCATTTCTTTTATACCATTTGGGTTCGTGTCTCATGTTCAGATGAAGCTGAATCGGAGCTAGCACGTTGCCATTTGAGCAAATGCTGTGGCATATGAAGATAAAAACAAACTATGAGTCTCCTGTCCAGGCCCTGGGAACACCAAGATTTTTTTTCGGGGGGGGGGGG
>NDXB01010910.1:124253-137955 GCA_002631895.1 Agapornis roseicollis | reverse complement strand
GGGGGGGGGGGGGGGGGGGGGGGTGGGGAGAGTGAGGGGGAAGTTAGGAATAGGAGCCTTACTTGCAGTCTTGCCTTTTTTAGGTACCAAGGCCCAGCTCCATGTAGATATGTTAGAAGTCCATCTTGTGTGGGAGCTTTAATGAACTCTTAATCCTGGAATGAGCTCCTGCTTCATCTTTTATTTTTGTTTGCTTAGGACATATATTGAGCATTGTGTTGACCAGGGAACACCCAACCAGGAGGACTAGGCCCTTTCTTGGTCCTTTCTTAAAAAGACCTATCATTTAGTCTCAGATACTCCCTGAATGCTGCCTGCTGATATGAAGACAGTGGAGTTTGACTGCAGACATACCAGAAGTGGTCTGTTGTACCTGGTCTGGACGGAAAGGGAACAGACTGCCAACTAGAGTGCCTGGACAGACACACTGTGGTTAAAGTAGTCTTGATTTTTAGATGGCAACGGTATTAAATGTGTGTAAAGCAGACAGACTGGTGCTAAAGTACTTACTGGGAACATTAATAAACCATGGACCACCCTTCCTCATCATATGATGTGGTTCTGTCTATAGGCAAGATATGTAAAAACAATTTAAAATTAATTTAGCTTTTAAACCTTTTAAAAACATATAAAAACCCCAACCTTTTGATATAGGATTGGGCTGTTTTTCCAAGTGGGAAAATGTTCACATCAGGATTGATTTAATTTTTTTTCCCCTTTTAAATCATAAACAGTCCTGGTACAAGAAACAGTAGCTGTTATTGATTAAAAGTTCATTTGCCTTGTCTTTGCTGATGATTGATATTTGGGAAGGAGGGATAGAAGAAGGGAAGGGTGTTGTACTTTGGAGAGGAAAAGAAAATGTGTCACATGTTACCTGCATCTTAGAATAATGTTAGTGTTGGAATGCGTACGGGTTAGTTTAAGGTTCAGTAGATCCTGGTCCTCTTTGCATGTGTGCATGTGTTTTAATGTGCTGGACACGCCCTCTTTAAATAGCAGTGTGATACAGGAGGGGAGCAAGGCAATTGCATTTCCAAATGGGATTTTTATGGCCCGTTGAAGGAAGGCAGCTACCCACTGAATAACACCGCACACTTTCCAGTGGCAGATTGTAAATGCTTCCTTTTGTGAGCACATGTGCCACGCTGCTCAGCAGGCAGCGAGCACAGGAGGTGCCACAGCACCACAGGATGCTCAGGAGCTGGCAGGTTCACTCTGACACCTCCGAACCTTTATTGGGCCCAAAAAACCCCCAAACTGGTGCGTGAGAAACTACAACAAGCTGGGGGTGCAGGATACAGCCACTGAATTGCCTGGTTGTGAGCTGGGGCTGAGACAGACTGTGGAGGGGGGGCTCTGTAATTGGTTCTTTGCTCCAGGGATGGCGGGCATGGGTGCACCCCCTGTCCCGGGCGCTGCTCTGCATGTGATAAGCTGGTAGTATACAGATTTTATAATTTATGACCTTCCAGAAATCTCTGGTTTCAGACAATTTACATGGAAACCACAGCAGGATGCTGGAGGTGGAAGACCACTCTAGGGAAGTTCACTCTAGGGCCTTCAAAGGACTTAGACTCAATGGGGCGTGAAAGGCATTTCTTGGTCAAAACATTTTCCATACAAAAAGAGTGGATTCAGAGAAGGTGAAATTCTGTGAATTCATCTCCGTTCCCCAAATTGTTGAATAGAGGAAGAGGGCAAAAAGGGAAATGTTTTGTTTAGACATTTTCAAAGCAAAATGTTTCTGAGGTTTTTTTCTTGGCCCAGTCTTTGGTTTCAGGACCTCCTTCAGTTTCAATAAAAAAATAAAATTCTTAAAAAAATATTTGAAACATCTGTCAAAACAGCGACTTCTCAGTAGAACCAAAATCTGCTTTTTCCAAGACTTTGTAATTTGCTGAAAATATCTGTGGCAATTTTTCTTCCCAGCCCATTCTCAATGCAAAATTGTTGTGAACTGACAGGGCATGAGCATGACATGATTTGCAGAGCTCTTGGGTGCCTTTTCCCAGCACTTCTCTTGAAGGTCCCTCAATGTGTGCAGAAACTGTGGCAAAAAAACATCAACAAAACAACAGATTTCCCAATAAAGGAGCACCAGGATGTGTCATGTACTTTCAGACTCATTAACTGATTATAAGTGGAGATGTGGTATAATGGGAAGGTGAGACTTGTATCCATCAGCTTGACTTGCTTAGAATTTAAAGACTTCATAGAGATGTTTCTGTCTTGAGTGCCCCTATCCATCCTGGGATTTGCATTTAAGGGTGATGAGCTGGCTTGCTGCTCTCTTCCATTGCAGCAGGGAGCAGATTCCTGGGGTGAGGGGAGAGGGTAATATTTGAGGAGATGGCCCTGGGATGACTCTGTCATGCATCACCCACCTAATGTACCCTGTATTTGCACTGATTCACACCTCCACACAACAGAAATTGACTGTGCACTCATTACAAACAGTGAATAGTTCAGAGGAAGGCTTTCACCTAAACAGGCAGAGTTAAGGATATCTTAGCCTTAGGCTAAGGTAACTTTGACTTGAGCTGATTCATTACACATTTTCTAAAAATTATTATGTCCATAACATAGAGGCATCTGGAATTTTATTACATTTCCCTATGTTTTGAATTGATTTGAAAAGGGAAGACATTCGTCTGTCTGACATGTGTGGATGTTTTCTGGCCTGCTACCTGTGTAGGAGCAGGCTTCTTTACATCCTCCTGATTTTACTACTGGCTTGCCCATAAACAATATGCCCTGCCTACTATTTGCTTACCCTGGGAACTCCATCCTGCTCTTCTGAAGTAGTTCACGGTGGTGAGAAGCAGAAACCCATCTGAGCCACAGATCTGGAGCCAGGGTCCCTGCAAGGGCCAGGTCTGCCCCCATTCATCCCAGTGGTATTGGAGAAGGGGGCAGATCCTCTATCATTAAGTTGGTTATTGATCAGCAACACAGTGTTCAAAGTGAGGTTGGATGAAGCCTTGGGTGACATGGTTTAGTGTGAGGTGTCCCTGCTTATGGCAGGGGGATTGGAACTAGATGATCTTAAGGTCCTTTCCAACCCTAACTATTCTATGATTCTGTGATTTACAGGAGCAGTTATTTGCGCACATCAGTTCGCAAGCCTGAACCTCTTCTAGTTTAAATGATGCAAAATCTCAGTCCACAGGGGTGCAGGGTCTGGGATTTTTCAAAGTAAGACAAGTTGGAGCAAAAAAGCTTGGGAAGACCCCTTCCTTCCAGCTCATTAATGACTTGTGTTAATTACCATTAACCCTTTACTTGGCCTGGCATCATCCCCAATGCTTTTCATCCTACAACGCTAGGATTGCATCCACACTGGAACATCCTTTTGTATCCAGGATTACGTCCTTTGCATCTACCTACCCAGCCACCTCCAGAGACAAAGCAAAGCAAGGATCCCACCTGGCAGGGAGGTCTCAGTCCTACAGGCAGGCATGAGACCTGGGCAGGAGTGACAGGGGACAACTGACACGTGCAAGCCACCCTCTTTGTAAGGCATCGCCCCATTGCTGCCCTGCACCAAAGGGGCTGGCACTAACCCTGACCTGCTGAGACATCACCCCCTGTCTCCCTCCCTTCTCCCTCTCTGGAGGAGATGCAGTTTCAGGCTTTGCAGCACACGCACCCATGCCAAATCTCCTCTCCAATGCAGGCATTCCTAATCATGCATAAATACAGCAGTGGATATAGCCGTCTGTGTTGCTGCAGAGAGCGCCTTTGATCCTGGATTGAGAGCTCATGTTTCAGGTGTTTGGGCAAATCAAAAGTACAAAATAGAAACTCCAAATTGCCTTGTAATTTTTAAGAGGCAGATCAGGAAGATACTGCTCACTGGATGGGGAACAGATGTCTCTCCACCAGCTTCACTGCTGTCCAGAACTGGCAGGCAACACAGCTCCCCTTCCCTGCAAGCAGAGATGGTGGGAATCTGGGGAACATTTCTCAGAGCTTTATGGATTCTGTCTGGGGAAGGGATAAGTCTGTCTGTCTGTTCAGGTACCAGAGCTAGCCATGCCCTCCTGCTCTCTTTCACCTACGTTTTTTGGGACCCACAGCTCATGGGCAGCCTCAGAGGCTTATCCAGAGAATCAAATTCACCTGAGAAGTAAATAAACTCTGTGTAAAGCAGGTGAGGTTGGAAGCAGGATGGTTATTGAGTCAGGGACCAGGAGGAAGCTAAGGGATGATATAAAAGGGGAAGGAGCAAGACTTGCCTTTCCTTAGAGCATTGGTGAGGGCTGGATGAGGGGGGCTGCTACCAGGATCCCCAGGGTGGGGAACAGCCTGCTTAGGGACTGTATGAGATTTCCAGTGCCTCCCCGTGGGCTTTGCCCTTCTGGAAGAGGATATGGTATTTAGAGATGCTCTCATTTGAAAGCCCCCTTAACCAGTCAGGGAGGATGCAGAAGGGGCACCTCATGGCAGGGGTGATCTAACAGTGCCACGAGGATGCATGTATCTGAAGTGGGGCTGCAGTGAAGAGGACAGCTGGCTGCATTAGAGGTATAAAGTGTATGAGGTGATGTGCCTAGACCCCATTACTGGTTAATGATTGGCCCCTGTGCCAGCAGAGGTGAGATAGCCTGGTGATCGGATGGTGTCCTAGAGCCTTGTAAGCCTGAGGCTGGCAGCTGGCTTGGTGCTCCAGCAATCATGGTGCCTGATTCCCTTTGTTTTGGTGCCTTGTCTGGATCTCCAAACCACTTGCAAGTTGCCAGGGCTGGTGCTCATGGCTGCCTGAGTCAGCAGAGGAGGCAAGTAGGAGCCTTGCGGTTAGAGCAGGGCCTGTGAGTCACAGCTGCTGGAGCCACTGGAGCAGCAGCTGGGAGCCAAGATGGTTTTTGACGGAAAGGAGCAGAAACTTCTTTTGGCATTTAGAGAAACCTGAGCAGGGTCAGGCCAAGGGGATGGGAGGGGACAGGTCTGTTCCCTATTGAAGACTGATGACCAAAGGAGGTCTCAGTGCCTGGACAGTCCTAGGCTGCCTTGGTGATGGTGCAGGAAAGGGTTTCCTCCTCCTCTTCCTCACTGCTAGGCTGGTGGATGCATGGGGACCTGCTCCATCCACGGGGCTAGCCCTTCCCCAGGCAAAGTAAGTCAATGTTTTGGAGAGAAATTGGATGTGGGGGAAGATTTTCCAACCGTAGTAGTTATTTTCTTTCCTTAGAAGCTGTTGGTTGTGTGGTGGGAAGCCCAGGTAACCTGACAAGACATGCATGGAATAACCCAGCATAGAGCAGTTGTGCCTCAGTGCAGGGACTGGCCTTGCTGGTGCCAGGTCTGATGCCGTGGAGGAGTGTGAAGGTCTGCATGGAGGTGGTTCAGGTCTAAGCAGTGGCTAAAGGTCTTCTGTGCTGGGGTTGAATTGTGATGAAGAGAGAAACGGGGTGCTGGTGCTTGCTCTGGGAGAGCTGGTTGCCATCCACACTGGGATCCCTGGATGGCTTTTAAGGAAGTGTTGAGAAGCCAGTAGCAGTTTGTCCTCAAATATCCCTGATTATATTGAAAGGCTGGAGAGGAGCACCATCAGCCTTGTACCCAGTGTGGGTACCCACTGCTTGGTGTGTTGGAGAACTTGGGTCCATCTTGCTGGACCATAGCACAGTCCTCTTCATCACGCTGGGAGACCTTCTCTGCCTACTGCTCTACAAACTGCCACCCACAAGTGTCATGTTGTCTGCAACCCCCACAGCATGGGATGGATCTACTCATGCTTTGGCCTTCAGCGTCCATGATTCATGGTTCATGCCTGTCACTAAGAGCACATCTTGGCCAAGATCCTTCAGCTGGGAGCAAACCGAATGTCTCATCCATGCCGAGTCTGACCTCAAGCTGATGGATGCCAGTTCCAGCACTGTGTTTGTGAGACTTCAGTTCTGTGCTCCCTTAAATCATCCTGAGCATGGGGAGGGGGTGCGGGATGTGATGGGGGGCAGCTGCTGTGAATCAGTCCCCTCTGCTAATTTGCCTCTGAGCCCACCTTTTTCCTCCCTCCCTGAAAGGCAAACTGCAAACCCCTCTGAGTTTATGATCTGTGAGTTCATGCAGCCTCCATTAATTTTATGAGTAGATTTTTCTATATCTACTCTCATATATCAGCCATGGGAGCAGGAGGTGGTGGTGGTGGTGAAGCATGATGTCTGACACACATCACTGCTGGGAAGGAGGGCATGTGAGCATCAGTCCTGCCTCTCCCAGCCTTTCCACCTTCTCTTGATGATGCAGGGAAGCTTTGAGGCTCCCCTTGTGTCGTGGTTTAATCCCAGCCGGCAACAAGAGCCACCCAGCTGCTCGCTCTTTCCCCCCCTTCCTCCCCCAACTCCCAGAGGGATGGAGAGGAGGATCAAAAGAATGTAACTCCCATGGGTTGAGATAAGAACAGTCTGGTAATTAAGGTATAACACAAACCACTGCTGCTATCACCAATAATAATAATGATAAGGGAAATAACAAAGGAAGAGAATACAACCACTCACCATCTGCCTACTGATACCCAGCCCAAAAAGGTCCAAGTCCCAGAACACAGATTGCTGAGCTAAGCCTCCTCTGAGCAGGGCCAGCTTCTGGCCAGCAGAAGTGGTGTAACTTACCCATGCTGCATTAGTGTGGCTCTAAAAGACTGAAGTATAGGGGGAAGTGGGGATGGTGTGTTGTCTGGGGTGTATGCAGGGGGTGTGAGCTCAAGACTAGCCATGAGAGCCAGATGGGTGGCACAGGCTGGTTTATCTTACTTAGAAAGCCTCGGGATCCTTCCTCAGTGGATAATGAGAAGGGGCTGGGAAAATGTCCTTTTTCTGCTTTGATTTTCTCAGCCTAGGCAGCATAGGTGCCTCTGGCATGCAGGGAGAGTTAACCATCCCCAGAGCCCCTGGGGGAAATGGGCTGCATGGGCAGAACGAAAGTGGGATATAAAGTCCCAGACTTCCCTATAAACTTGTGGGGTAATTGGCAGCATTGCACTTGCTATGAAACTCAAGAAGGAGCTAAGCCCTCCAATAGGGGAGAGCTTTGGGATGAGGGTGCAAGGAGCCTGTTGGAAACCCTGGTTGTATTTTAGATTTCATTCTCTTTTGCTCTCCCCTGGGGACCAGCTGCTTGTGTGGCTGCAGCCCAGGTGGGACTTGCTCCCCATCCTGGGGAGGAGCAGCTGGGGATGCAGGTGTGGGGACCCCTGATGTGGGTCCTATGCCCTGGGAACTGCCAAAGTGTCCTTGTTTGAAGCTTTGATTCCTCAAATTACTCCATGTCTGAGCAAGGTAACCCACCAGTAAACACAGTCTTAAGGTTTTCTGCAGTACTTCATGCTTGCCAAGTTGTGGCACAGGGACTGTGTAAGCATGGGGCTGCCAGGAGCTTGGGGTGGGCTGGGATATGCAATGGGGCAGGTTATGGGGCTGCATCCATACAGCAAGGAGAAGCCACTTGGCTTTGCTCCCTGGTGTTTGCTCATGCCACCTCTGAGGTGGTGGAGACCCTTCTCCATGCTGCTGGAGTGGAGGGTGTGCAGCTGAGACAAAGCTGGCTCTGTCCTGGGGTTACCAGACACTTTTCCAGCAGTGCTCTGTTTCCACTGATTACCAGGGTCACTTTCAGTGGCATTTTATGACGATCTGGTCATTCATTTTGAACAAAACCTGACCATTTTTGTTCATTTCACCAGCGCTTTGTATCCATTTCCCTGTTGGCAGTGCTTGGGAATTCTTTAGCAACTTTGTGTTGAAAGACTTTTGGGATTACATTTTTTTTTTTCCCAGCATCAATTCTGCAGTGGAAAAATCCCATTTTTCAGCTACCTCTGTGCACTGACTGACAGAATACCCTCTCCCAAAACAACAGTAACCAACCCACAAAAATTGTTCTCAAAGAAGCAACCAAAAAGAAAAGAAAAAAGCACCGACCGGGGCTCTTTTTCTTTCTATATTCTGAGAAAGCATGTGAATTATCCTGCTTCCAGTTCTTCCCAGAACATTGTAGTAATGTTACAAATTTAGTCATAAAGCTGCGGTTGAATTATAGTTATCATTGTAAAACAATAATAACTATGCAGATACTTATTATGGTGCATTAAGTTACAGTGATAGTAAATCTGTCATAATAACCATGGCAACTCTCTTAGCCGCACAGTAGGGATCCTGCGATGTTATTGATAAAATCTGCTGAACTTTGCTGTCTTACCCTCCGCAGAGCCGCTGTACCGTTTTATTGGAAATGGTGATTAAATGATGCAAACCATATCTCCCCCGGTAGTCATTTGTTCTCTTCGTTTGCATGAAGCCCCAAAGACAAGGCATTAAGTGCTCTGTCATTTAACACATGGGACCAGCAGTAATTGTAGACCCTGGGTGAGACTCTCCTCTCCAGGAGAGAGGTTTGTAGGATGGGCTCAGGCCAAAAGGGTCAAGGGGTAGGTTTGGCTCCCTGAGTGCTTTTTGGGTGATGGCTGGTGTTTGGCTGCATGGGATTTGTTGCATCTCTACTGCTTGAGCGCTGGGATTGGCTCTGAGGTTGGCTGCTGGCCTGTGGGTGGCTCTGCAGGGGGCTGCTGCCTGCATCTGAAAGCAGGCAATTCCCCCCAAAAGCAGCACAAGTGCAAGCACTTGGTCTGGAAGATGATGAGTCCTCCTTCAGGCTGGAGATGGTTAATAGTGCTGGGCTGCTGGGCTAAGGCTTGGGAGTGTGCTGGAGGCAGGTTGGTGACCATGGGCTGACTCAGGCTGTGGTCAGGCTTGAGTGCCCCTAGACTCACATTATGCGGCTGCTGCTCTGACATGTTTTATTGACCCTGTGTCATCTCACTTCTGGTCCTGTCCAGCCCCACCTCTGCCAGTATAACCCACAAGAAAGGCTGTTCTCATGAATTGCTCTGATTTGTTTGGGGTGAGTGAAGATCACACTCCTTCGGGTGCCTCTGGGAGCCAAACCACAGCAGTTCCTTCCTAGTTTCCATTGACCTCATGCATGTGCAGTCTTACACAAACTTGTGGGGCAATGCCAGAGTGGGCACTGGTTTGCCCAGGCAGAGATGTTTGTGAAGGCATCAACAGCTTCCAGCATATTTTAGTCCCAGTTGTCCAGATTATGACAGCTTGGAGACACCCACCTGCAGTCTCTCCCCCTCTGATCCCTGACAAAGTCTTTATCCTAGAACTGACTTTGTTAACCCGGTTTCCCAAGGACTGTGTGCACTGCTGCTGCTTGAGACTTATTTCAGGTGAGCATGGCAGAGGGTTGCAGTTGGCAGAGATGTGGGAGCAAGCAAGTTTCTGGGGTGGTGGGAAGCTGCCTTCATGCAGGGCAGGGGACTCCTGGGTACAGCTCAGCTATATTATCCAGCAGAGAAGCTACATGAATGTGCTGGGCTCTGCTTGAGCTGTGGCATATGCTTGGGGACATGCTGACATGTGCTGACTCTGTGCCCATGAGTGATGTTGGCTGCCTGGCGCTGAGGATCCAGGGGTGAGGGTGCCCTGGGGAAGAGCCTCCTGCCTGCTCTGTCCTGCCTGCCTGCTGTGCTGAGCTTGCTCTTGCTCCCTTGCCCTGTCCTCCACCCTGCCACTGCTGCCAAAAATGGGCATGTTTCTCCTTTTGTCATTTTTCCATTGTAATGTTTCATGCTGGTTTAGGAAAAAAAAAGGCTAATAATTTATTGCTGTAATAAGGATTTTCTGGCTGAAGAAAAGCCCATTAAGGTCTTGCTGAGTATAGGAACCCAAGTTTTTCTGTGAGTGTTTATGTTTTCTAATTACTTACAGATGACTCCAATTGTGTCAGTGTGCAGCTGGGTACCGGATTGTAAGTGCTAGCTGGTTTCTACCCCATTTGTTTACTGGCTACTCCATGCAAGTCTTGTATGGTCAGGGAGAAAGTCAAAGTTTATTTGGAAAGGAGAGAAGATGCTGGCATGTACCAGCCTTACCAAGCTGCAGCAGTCCTACGGGATGCTTTTGGTGTTTGCTCTTGTTTAACCACACTCTTTGCCCCAGGAAAGGACTCTCCAGGATCTGCTGCTGTCTGAGTGCAGCTGGTATAGGTCAATGAAGTTACAATGAGAGGAGGTAACCTCAGCTCTTGCCAGGGAGAGAGCTGGCCCTCCTGAGTAACACTCTTTATTTTTAATTAAATTGCTTTATTTTAAAGCAGGGAGGATGGAGGAAATCCTTGAGGAAAATGCTTTGTTTGCTTCTGGGCTCCAAGTATTCAACCAAACTCACCCTACATTTGCAAATAGTGCTGGTGGGGCATTTTCAGTACTTTAGTGATTTTATTTAAATATGAAGTCGAGGTAAGTATATCTCAGTGTTAGACTGCTTTCTCCACCCTTACACTGAGGAGTTTCCCAGCCCTACATGAAATCCATCTGGACACCTGGATGTACCAGCAAAGCAAATGCTTTCAGAACAAAGGTATATTAAGGTCACTGGCTTGGGGTGGGAATAGCTCCTGTGGAGCACTGGGATGCTCTTCCCATCTGAGCACCACACCTGCCTTTGCTCAGGTGTGGGTAAGTATGGATTCAAGAGGTCAGTGTGGAGGTGGTGGCTGCCAAAGGATGGTCTGACAGGATGGATGTCAAGTCCTTCTCATTGCTGTTCTGCAGTGCCCATCTTCCTCCCGAGTTGCACTGTGCTCTGCTCCCAAATCTCCTCCGCAAATTTTGCTTTTGACTGCTGGGATCTTTTCAGTTTTGTGTAAGGATCTGTGGACAGATTTTATCTTTGTTGTTGATTGGAAATTTACCAGTATAGTTGCACAAACATACATTTTATAGGTTGTGTTTTAACACTATTAAACAGAAATCTGGTATTTACTGTTAAGTTACATTAACTGTTACTAATTACTATTACAACAAATGCTGGCATAATTATAGAAAGAAGGCCATTTTATATTGCAAGCTCCCTATATATGCCACTGTGCAATACTATTACTGAACTGAGCAAAGGGACTTCAAGTAATCAGACTCTTTGATGTATTTGTGTGGCTGAAGGCATCATAGATTTCATACATTGCAAAATGCAAAGTGCTTTAACTCAGCCAGAGTTGTGTGGGTTTGGGTTTTCTTGGCTGGCCCAAGTCTGCAGACACAGTCTCAATGGTTTTCAGCCCTCAAGACAGCTTTCCACTGCACAGCAATGGCATGGGAGAGACATGCCAACAAGCAGGGAATATTGCCATGGAACATGACGGCCTCATCCTGCCATTGACAAGGGACTGTTTTAAAGTTTGGATCATCCTACAGGTGAAATGTGTGAAAGTGAGGATTGCTGTGGTGTGGAGCTTCTCTGTAGTGGTACACTTGGAGCAGGCCTGATAAGATGCTGCTTTCCATCAGGGCTGATGGGGAGGAAGGTTAGGGAAGCTGGAAAGGCTTGGTATGTCAGGAGAGCAGAAATTTGAAAGTTTGTTAAATTGGGGAACAAGAATATTGGTTTTATAGAAAGGAACTTTAAATGACTCAGGATGCAATAAAAGCTCCATTTCCAGCTGAGTAGATTGGGTTAGGGTTGGGGTTGCAGAGCAGGGGGGAAAAATAATCCTGTGCTCCTCATTTGAATGTATGTGCTGGGATGTCTGTGCAGAGATGGGGCATGAACTTCTCCTGGGCTCATGAGGGCTTAGAAGGAGATGAGATACAGGGTCTGGAGCTGGTCTCAGGATCTCTCCTGCTCCATCTGTGTGTGGGATGGCACCAGTGCTGTCTGTAATGGCTGCTTCTTAAGGAATGTGCCTTTGATGATATAGGGCACCTGGGAGCACTAAATAATGACTTATAATAGGCCATATAAAAATAAAGACTCATTTTGTTCTGGCTGTGGCTCACAAATGGAAGTTATCATCTCTCTGACTCTCTGAAGGGGCTGGGAAGCCTTTGCTGTCTTTGTAGTATGAAACTTTGGGTCTCAGGATGGGAAAAGGGGGGTGGGGGGGCAGGTCTTGTACTCTGGGGCTGCAGAGCCTTGAATCTCTGTGTTGGAAAACTTTTTCCCTTGCTGGCTCTCTCAGGGGAAGATGGCTCTTAAGGAAGTCTCCTGAATGCTGTGCTGAAGTCACCCAGCAGGGACCTGTGGTGGGACAGCCATTGTGGGTAACTCAGTCATGGTTGTGGCAGCTGCATGGAGCTTTCTCCCCATGGTTTTTCTCACTGTGGGATACAGTTGGTAACTGAGGCAAGCAGCATCCATTCAAGCATCCTGTCCATTAGGATAGCTTACCCCAAAGTAATGTGGAGAGCAAGAACTGAACTTGTGTGCAGTTTAACCACCTGACCCTGGAGCACTAAGGCTTTGCTTGTCTTGTAAAGACCTTCCCTGTAGGGCTGGCTTCTTTAGGTGGCCATGATAATCTGCTTTGGATGCCCTTGGTCAGCCATGGGGGAAAGAGCTGTGTGGAGATGTAGCTCAGGGCCATGAGGGAGTAATGGAAGAGCAGTCCTTGCCAGCATGGAAAGATATCTCTGCTTCACATGCAGATTTGGGAGATCCTCTCAAACCAAATGAACTGCAATGTGGGAGAGGTCCAGCATGGCCTTAAGATGTCCCCATCCCAGCCCAGGGAAGGAGCATCCAGCTTCTGCTATCCCTAAGTCTTGCCCTACACAAGATGCATAAAAACCCCAGCTTGTTGTGTGCTTCTTCGTGTTGCAAACTTATAGCTCACTGTGCTTATTGTATGTTTCTAGTCTGCTTTCCCAAGAAAATGAGTCCTTTGCAAAGGGCTTTCTGCCTTTTTTCCCCTTTTCCACCCCATAATTTGCTTCCAGATTTGAACCACCTGGCAGCAACGCAGAGGTTTAGGTTTCTATGAGTTTTGTGAGAAACAGGAAGTGGTGAGGCAAGCAGTACTGGAGATATCCTGCCAAGGGCAGGCTGGTGTGCATCAAACAGGGAAGCCCTGGAGCTGATGCCCTATGGTTTCAATCCATGGGTGTTGCTGGGGCTGGGAAGTGATGCTGGGCTGCTCTGCCTTGAGCAAGGCACAGCCTTGGGAATACGGATAAGCACTGGCAGGTGCTGTTTGTTCTCAAGGTGAAAATAAAGCTATCAGGTAAAGGAGACATTACTGCTGTTGAGAAAAAGCTGTTTCCTTGCCTGAACCTTCATCTTTGGAGAAGCATTAAAATGTACAGAGCAGACTTGCAGGAGAAGAGGACCTGCTGGTCTGGCTGTGGGATGCTGCAGGCTTAGGGCACCACCTGCCAGTGCTAAGGGCTTGCTCATAACATATTTTTTACATCTAATAAGAGGAAAGAATGGCAAATAATCCACGAGGAGAGTCCCACAGCGTATACTATTGGAATAACAGATGGAAATATTATATTTTTTGAAACATTCTTACTACAGAGTTGCCTCTTTGAAGTGTGTTTGAGCAGAACACATTGTGCCAAGAACAGGGGAGAAATGATTTGTGTCAGCAGAGCTGGGAGCTTGCATGTCCCAGATGCTCCAGAGTCCCAGCACGCTGGGCCACTCACCCTTGCCAGGGAGGAGCCCGTGGGATGAGGGTCCCACAGGATCTGTCCTCTGCAGACAAATCCACTGGCTGTACGCAGGTAAGATTGTGAATGTGGGGCTTTCCAGAGATGTTACACCCTGAGTGTGGTGCTAATGGCCTCTGCTCACTAGCAGTGCTGCCTGATTACATTTGCATTTATATCCTTCCCCCTCCCCCCCCCCCCCCC
>NDXB01010910.1:66119-119127 GCA_002631895.1 Agapornis roseicollis | reverse complement strand
TAAAAAAAAAAAAAAAAAAAAAAAAAAAAAAAAGAATAACAAAAAATTCCAAAAAAAAAAAAAAAAAAAAAAAAAAAAAAAATCAGGACAAATTGTTTTGGTTTTGGTTCCCAGCTTTTTTCCCTGGGAAACAATCTACCCCTCATTTGACAGAGGAAGAAAGAGGCAGGCAAAATAAATTCATGGCAATCTCTGCCAAACTGATCTGGGGGGAATATTCCTTTCTGACCCTAAAATTGGAGATCTGGTAGTCCCTGATGCTAGCAGGATGGTCAGAAACCACTGGGGTGGTTTCCCATCACCCCAGGACTCCCACCAAACTCCCCTTAGCTAAGATCCTCAAATGGGAACAGTGAGAAGATGGGTTGGAAATCATCTCCCTTTGATCAAATCTCTCTGGTCTGTCAGGCTTAAGCAGGTGTTAAAGTTTTATCTGTGGTTCCCCAGTGTGGGTTTGCTGTTGCTGACCAGGCTGTGGCTCTTCCATGCACTGATAACCCAGTGAGGAAGGGTCTCAGCTTCTTCCTCAGCTCTTGTAATGGAGATGCACAAAGCAGCTCTCTCTGTTTGCTTTTCCCCTTGCCTATGGTTGAGTATCTGTTGATGTTGTTTGCTAAACAAGAGCGCCAGTGGCAGAGGAATTAGAAGAAATCCCTTCTTAATTGGAAACAGTGAGTCTGTGTATTTTTTCAGTTGTCTATTTTGGGCCTTGTAAAATTAAAGTTATTAACTGTAATGCAGCGGTTTCCAGATTCCCACAGCCCTTTACAATAGTGGGGAAATTCATCCCAGGTCACTGGGAGCCTTTAATGATTACATTAAGGCTTATTATTAAAATAAAGTACTTGCAGCTTTATGGGAGACATCTGGCAAGGATGCTTGTCTCTCTGAAGGCAGCAAGACTCCCTGAGTGTCCTCTCCCGGCATGCACTGCATCCGCCTCAGCAGAGGCTTCCAGGAGTGGTTCCCTGCACAAGGATTCCCACAGGCAGACCTCAGGGATAGAGACCCCCTTTGCTGGATGTGATAGAGAGTGGTTGCACCGATCTGCCTCTGCGATTGCTCTATTGATATTTCCAGAGCCGACCAGCCCCTTGCTGGTGCTGCAGGTACCAGCACAAGCCCTGCTGGATGCTCAGCAGAGCAGTTGCAGTGGTGTAAAGCTTCTTCGTTCACCAGATAGTAATACACAGGCAGAGCTCAGCTTCAGCTAATCCGTTAGGAGGAGAAGAGACTGTGCAGATACAGCTGACCTGGGTGCAGACAGGTCAGCTTGGAGCCAGATGTGCTTGCCCAAAGCACTGAGTTAGGAGGGTGTCACAGATGATGAGCGGCTTTTATCGTATGCTGAGAGCTTACTGGTGTGGCTGCAACTCTGCAGCATCTCCATGCTGCATTGTAAAACAGCTCCTTTATGTTGCATGGCAAGCCAGAAGCCAAATCTTTGGGGTTTAGTGCCACAAAGCTTGCAGAGTTCCTGGCCCAGCACTGATGGGGGGCAGGTAACTTGCAGCCAGGGTGTTCGCGTGCAGACGAGGGAAACTGCGGCTGGTGAGGCTGTGCAGGGGTCTGGAACAGCATACGATCTTATCACTGCTTTATCTCTATCGAGGCTTGATCCCAACAGAAAGCAGGGCCACGTGGCAGTAATTGTGTTAGGAAAACAAACTAATCTCCAAAGGGACAGAGAGCAGCTGTTGGGCTATCGGCGCTATCAAGGGAAAGGGATGTGGCCTGCCAGCTCACAGTGTGGGGCTGCTTTCCTGCCGGGGCCAGGCAGGGGGTAGGCTGGGAAAAAAGGGGAGTAAAAATAAGTTTGGGCCACTAGGTGGGATTGAAAGAGTGCTTGTCATGGTGTGACATGTCCAATGCTACCTGCCCTGCTTTGCCAAGAAGTCCTTCACTTGCCAGAAGGTTTGTGAAATGTGGTTGGGCGGATGAGGTGTGGGAGTGGGGAGGGCTGGGTTTAGCATGCTGGCTCAGCAGGAGTCCAGTTTAATCTTGGCAGATCACTACCCACCCTTACGTCTTCTCTGTGCCCGTTGTCTAGTTGGGCACTAGGATTGCAGAATTTCCTCTTCATGTGCTTCATACAAATCTTTCTCTGTGCCCCAGGTACCCCAAAACCTGCTGCTGACTGTAGCTGAGCCATGGGCTCCTGCCTGGGTTGGGCTTGCCCTCACTCTTCACCCCACTCCCACCTCTTCAGCCTGGTCTGGTGGCTCCAAGACAGGGTCTCACTGGCAGGGCATCACCATGGGATGGAGGGGCTAGACCCTGAAGGTGTGATGGAAGGAAGATCTTGGACATGTGTGGAGATCAGGCTGCAGAAGCCTTCCTATGCAGCCCCTCCCCAGATATGCAATGGAGAAGAAACACCCAGTGGTTAGGCTGGTTTGGAAATGGTTATCTCCTGTGAAGCCAATTAATTACAATGGGTTTATAACTGTAGTGCTTGGCCCTCCCCACACCTCTCCTCTACCTGGATCTCCAGCCTAGGAGTTCAGGCACTGCTGTGCAGTAAAACTCTACCACGAGATGAGGATCCCCCCACATCCTGTGCAAGAACACCTCCAGGGTGGTGCAATGTGGGGAGGAAAGCAAATGGCAGAGGCAGGTCAGCCCCACAGGTTACACGTGAGCCTGTCCCTAAAAAGCTGAATCAAGCCCCTGGCTTTGAATAACCCCAAACTTGGGGAAAGTTAAAATCCAACTCTGAAGTGCCTGGCTTCAGCCCAACACAAACATTGTTGTTGTTCCTGGATTATGCAGTTTAACAGAAATGAAAATCCTATCATTAAGTAATACCAACAAGATACATGCTTATGTCTTGTGTTTAGTCTGTCCTATGAACTCTACCTATTCTATGTTTCTATGAAGTCTATCAAGGCTCCAGTCAAGATGGACTTAAAAAAAAAAAAACAAAACGAAACAGAACAAAAACCAAACCAGAAATACTCAGTTCCCAAAAGTTTTCCTGAAAATAATTTTTTTGCCATGTTCCTCCCCAGCAGTTAATTAAGAGTTCTATTAAATGTTGACAGGCGCTTGATAATGTTATATATTGCAGCAGGCTCTGTTTGTGGTGTTACAGTCATGGCAGTAAAACAGTTTCCATTATATCCCTTCTTTTCATAAGCTAATAACTTGAAAACATTCACTTTTCAGGTTAAATTTTTTGCATGCCTGGCTTTTACCCAGTGGGGAATTTTTTGGGGAAATTGAGTAAAATCCACCCAGTCCCTTTCGAGTTATAGAATGGAGGGGGAGAAAAAAAATACCACTTTTTTGATGGGAATATAGGTTGGGGGAAAAGGTAATAATGTAACTTTTCTAAAAGGATGGATAGCAAAAGCATGTGATACCTGATGTGTGCTTTGGAAACTGGTAGGGTAGGATTTGCAGAGTGTCTGGGGCATGTCCCATCAGAAAAAATCCTGTCTCTGACTGAAAAGCCTTAATGAGAGCCTCAGGAAAACCTGGTTGTCACCCAAGAGAAGTGACCCTTGGTTGCAGGTTAAAAATAGGGGTTGGTAATTAATAACTCTTTCCTTCTGGCAGCATTTTTGAGGTACTGACAGTATTTCTCATCTCTCATGGGGATGAAGAGTCAGTCCTGAAAAATTTTGTGAGCTAAAAATCCAAAGCATAGGATCTGTTTAGGTCAATGAAAATATTTTTCTTTGATAATTTTAAGCTTCCTGTTTTGATAGGCTTTTTCCTACAAGCAGCCCAATTCTGAAGAGAAAAGACCTTTTCAACTAAAACCCTAGGATGTGTCACTGAAGGAAATGTAAAAGCCAAACATTTGGACAATTTGGAAACATGTGTCAGTGTTTTTTTCAAGCTGAAACAACGGTTTGAACCACTCTCATCTGCAAAAAGTTAAATGGGCATTTTCCCACCAGCCTCCCTCCCCTTCCCAAGCCCATTGCATTGGGAGTTTCCCAGCTGGCTCATGCTAGATGGTGGATAAGATGCAGTGATGGGCAAATGGGATGGAGCAGCATGGGCAGAAGTAACTTGAACCATTCTGAGCACTTAGACTGTTTTCTTCCTCTAAAATGGGGCACTGACTGCAAAACTTGTTTGCATATTTATATATGGCTTCATGTTAGCAATTGCTGTAAGGAGTTTCCAAAGACCGGCTGGGTTTTATGCAGCTCCTCTCCTAACCCACTAGAGAAGAGATGACTGGTTGGGACTGTCCACATGGCAGCTGGGGTCACGGGAAGGGGGGTCTGCAGCCTGTGCTGCCCCATATGAGCTGGCTTCCCCTGCCATTGTGCCTCTGCATGAGTGTGCAGAGGGACTGCTGCTCTCCTCAGTGTGCTGTGCACAGCCCCTGGACAGCCTGGCTGCTTTCTGTGGCATGGCAGGAGCTTGTTTTGCTCTAATGAAAAGCCCTGTCTTGACACTGATGTAATCGAAATCCAAATACCTTTGGAGGAGGCTTATCTCTAAACATGCCCAGCTCTGGAGCCAGCATCCCCAGTGCAAGCCTGCTGCCTGAGGCAGTGCCAGGAGGGTTGTGTGGATGGTTTTGTCATTTGGGAACTTGTCACAAAATGACAGCTCAAAGCAATGGCTTGCAAGCATGTTGCTGAGGTCTGAGAAGGAGATGAGGGCTGGAAACATTTGCCTTGGCTGTCAGATCCAAGAGTTTTCACTGACCTGCACCCCTTTTTCTTTAAGTTTTGCTTCCCGAGGCTTTCCCAGAGGACTGCCCTGTCAAGGCAGGAGATAGCAAGAGGTATGCGTATGTCAAGTGCATACCCAAGCACCCTCTCTGGGGTGGCTCCAGCAACTCCAAGGAAGCCCAGAGACAGAGACAATGGAAATATTGTGCTGGGTAGCAGAACCAATGTGTGTCCTTGCTAAGGACTGGAGCTAAGAGGGGGATGTAAGCTGCTAGGTAGGATTCAGGCCAAATGCACACACCTGAGAGAATAAAAGAGAAAAATATCCCATTGATAACAGGAAAACCTGGCAATGCTCAAAAGTGTTGCCCACGGTATTTGTTGGGGAAAAATGTTGATGAGTAAAGAGGGATCAACAGGTGAGAAATGACACCAGTGATGCTCTTGTTGAGTAAGAGGTCAAGTCCATGAAGTGAAATTTTGAAAGACTTGTGAAGACTGCAAATGCATTGGGTAAAAATACTGCATGCATGGGGTGGTTGAAAGGAACTGCAAAAGCGAGAATGACAGAAATGTAGTATTAGTAACATTAGGTTCAATTAAAGGTTTCTGGTGTCCATCCGCAGGCAGCAGTGACTCCTTGGGGACAGAGCATTTACACTGTGATCTGTAGAGCCAAGGGTTGCACCTGGCCTGTAATTTTCAGATAGCTCTCAACAGATCAGAGTTTCTCAAGTGTGAATTCATCCCTTTTTCATCCCTCCATACCATCCTCTGGCCTCAGATACAACAGGATCCTCTGCTGCAGGATGCAGTCTGTGATTTTTGTGAGGCTGGCAGTGGCATGGTGCTAATTTTCAGCTTCTTACCACAAATTCCCACAAGAAGTGGAGGAAACTTCAACCAGTGCTGTTCTTAGTGGGTCCATGTCACCAGTCTCAGTGACCTCAAAGGTGGTTTGTCACCGAGTCCTTCTCCACACAGTGGCATGAAGGCATGGGGAGCTGGGCTGCTTGCAAAGAGCTTGCTGGTTGTCTCTTGGGTATGTGCTGGCACTGCACCCTGCTGTCTGGACTTCTCCACATTCTAGCTAACCTGCTCCCTCCATCCCAATTGTTTTTCCAGACTGCGGCAATAATTGAGTGAGCAGAGGTAGTGGGGCACAGGTCTGAGTCTGAGCCCTGTTTGCCTTCAGTACCCTGGCGTGCCTTGGGGGAGGGAAGAGGAGAAGCAGAAGGGAGGGCTTTTATCCCCTTTTAAAAAGCAGGAACATGGGATGTGCATTAGGCTTTCTTCTCCAGAGAGTATTTCTGCATTTCGCCTCTCACAGCTGTCCCTCAATGCGCGCACACTCCACACCCCTCCCTGCACATTCCTGCACAAACCCCTTTTGTTCGCTGCCTTCAGCCAATATACAGGCAGCAACAGCAGCCCAGATGTTCCCTATCAAACTCAGAGCCATGCCAACAAACTTTGGCACACATGAAAGTGTGCTGAGGAATGGGGCTCCACAAATACCATTTATTCCCCCCCCCTCCCCCCNTTAATTAGAATTTCCCCCCCCCCCCCCCCCCCCCCCCCCGACTTTCCCATTCCTGTAAGTATTTTTACATGCTAATGGCTTCCACACTGTGACAGCCAGCGGGGGGCTGCCAAGCTGGGCTCCAGGGGTGTCTGGCAAATTAGCAGTGCAGGTATCCCAGAAGCCTTGTCGGGGCTGTGCTAACCTTGAGCCTCTGCCCTCTGTTTTCCCTGATGGCTTTCCAAGGATGGGGCTGAGCCAACGGTGTTGTCTCACGGGTGATGTTGTTTGGAGGCAGCAATCTGCAGATCAGCTCACAGGGAATGGAGGCAATGCACTGGTAGGAGTTGCAGCAAATTTGTTTTCTCCTAGCACTGTCAGGGCTGGCTTGTGATGACCTAGAAAAGCACAGTGAAAGATGCTACAGGGACTGAATGGCCCCTTTAGGCTTGGCTTTGCCACAAACCCAGTGCTTGGTAGGTGTGTGGAAGAGTGAGATGGGTTCTTGGCTGGTATGGGATCCAGTTTTTTCTCCTTTCTTTCTCAGTGGCTTCCCTGCAGGCGATTCCCGCTGCTATTGTTCAACTGTGAGACCTGGGTCATGGTGCAGATGGGGCCACTGCACTGCCCAGGGGTACTGTCAGCACTGAGAGCTGAGGGAGATCACCAGTACCCACTAGGGCAGACTGGGAGCCAAAGAACAGTGTGGCCAGGACTCTGCACTACAAACCAGAACTGGGTTGCCTTTGGCTATGAGTGGATGGATAAGTTCACAAGTGAAAACTTTCCTCTGTCCATATGAGCAACAAATCCATTTTTGCTGAGTAAAAGACAATCTTGAGGCTGTGCACACACATGCTTCAATGAAAGCACTCCCACTGCACCCCGGTGTGCAAATGTGCTTAAAAGCTGCTGCAGGCAGGAGCTGCCACCTCTGTATGCTCTTCTGCTGGCTCAGCTCTGCCCCTTGCTGCAGATGTTTCTCCTTTCATCTCAAATGGCAGCACTATGTCCCATATCTCTGGCTCTGCCACTCAACCCCTTGGGATCTGTGCCAGATTTGTTGGCCACCACCCTGATTGCAGGAAGACAGGCTTAGGCAGGAGATGGCAAATGATGCCACTCACCCCAGCTCACTGAAGCAAGAAAAGGCCATTTCTGCTAGAAAACCCATTCTCATCTAATTCAAAAGAGAAGAGCTCATTTGTTTCAGCACCATGGCTCTTGAAAGACAGCCTGAAACCCCCTTTGCTTTTCACTCCACTATAATAGCAGCAATGCATTTTTTCACTCCTCTCTCACACTGTAAAAACTGAAACACTTTTGCTCAAATTAACTAAAAAAAAAAAAGAATAAAATGCCATCTGGATGAAGACCGGACCTTGCAAAGTTTCCACAGAGGGTGCAGTGGGCTTGTCTGAGGTCATATCCTCCAGAAGTGCACCAAGATTTTTCATACTGGGTGTTTTGCACAGGAATGGATGGCATGAGCCATTGCATGTTCATTCCAGCTAAGAGAGGAGGAGGCAGACAAGGTCTCTGGGGAGGGAGAACAGCTACATTTCCAGCCTGGAGTTGAACAGAGATGAAGCAATGATTGTGGAGAGGTTCAGAGAAACATCCAGATGTGCACATGATAGCCAGGACTGCGGGAGAGAGAGAAAATGGGTTTGCACAATCCAAGTGCAGGAGTTGGCTCTGACTACACAGATGTGCTCTGATGGGCAACGACAGCCACTGTGGAGCGGCCTGACTGGGTGAACTGGGCAGCATACTGGGCTGGATGAAGGTAGGGGCCATTTTCAGAGACAGCCATCCCCTCAAGCTTTTGCCTCTTGCAGTGGTGACAGTGACCCTCAAAAGCCAAACTCTGCACCCTCTGTATCCTTGTCCTGGCCATGGATCTCAGAAAATAAATGTAACCTTTGAGAAAAGGTTAAGACAAAGAGCTAATGGTCTGAGTCAATGAAAACCCCTCTCTGAGGAGACAGAAAAGGGGGAAGAAAGACTGTGGTTATAGTTTTACAAAGGATTTGTAGGAACTATTTCTAGAAAGTAGGAGAAATTGAGCACCAGTCCCTGGTCCTCTTCATTAAGGAGGGAAGGCAGCACACTGAATTTGCCATTAAAATAGTAATAATGATAATGGGGGGGGGAAGCCCCTAAATTATCCTATTTAAAAATAAAATAAAAAAAAAATGAAGAGGCAGTTGCCATTTCACATGTGGTCTGGTTTAAATCCTGGGAGCAGCATGGCCCCCGAGATCTTAACCTGTTGGAGTAGATCCCCGCTGTGTTCAAAGGTAATGGTGAACCCTTGAATTTGCTTTCAAACTTGTGGTGGGGCTGCTAAGGTTTTTGAAGCCCTGAGCAAGTTTGGGGAGATTTCTTTTCGTGACCACGCAATCTGTGGGAAATACTAAACTGGTAGATTTGCAAGAAGGGAAGAGTCTGGGATGTGAGGCAAGTCTCTCCAGATGCTTGCTGGATTGTTTTGTGGCTTATGCAGAAAGTCTGCAATCTTTGGGACTTTATCTAAAACCTGCAGGACAAAGTTCCTCTCTGTAAGCACAGACACAGTCAGATTCCCCAAATGAAGCTGACTGAAAGAGTTGATCTTCATTTAACACTCCCAAGCCAGATGAAAAATTGTCACATGACTGAATCTGGCCATGTGTATTTAAGAGGGTTATCTAGATGCTTGCGCACAGGTGTTGCTACAAGGAGGATGCAGATATACTCTGATATATGGTGGCTAAATAATCCTGCTTTTCTAAAATGGACAGTATGTACTGGATTAAAAGGTAATACTGTCTTGTTCTTAAAACACAGGATATCTGTTTGTCTTCTTCAGTTTCTCTTTTTGTGAGTGCATTGCTACACTGAGCATGTGGACAGGGATTGCAGAGCCATTTCTCCTGCTAGGAGAGGAATCTGGAAACAATTACAAGCTGCTCATGCTTAATCACTCGGGTAAATCTTAAATGCCTGTCTTAATATTTTGCAGGACTGAAGATGGCATCTGAATTTTTGCGGTGCACAGGTTACACAACAGAGCACACATACTTTGACAGTTTTGCTCTGTGCATGTTTCAGGGGTCGCTAGTTCTGAGGACTCCACAGCTTCTCTGAAATTTAGATACAACTTCAAAGAAAAACTGAAATGCAAAGGGAAAGGAAACCCAAAGCGTTTGCCTGATATTTGTGCAAATTGTCGGTTCCATCATGTTCTTATGAACCTTTGCTGAACCTGACCATTTGTACCTCAAACTGCATGACAGTATTAAATTAGTTGTTTGGTTCTTTTTTTTTAAAGAAGCCCCCTGTGAAAATGGGGGCAACCAAAATAACACACAAATTTGGGCTGAAGTCAGTCAATGACAAGACACAACAATGGAAGTCCTTCTTTCCGTCCTTAAATATTCAAATGTTTTACTTCAGCATTTTCAGACGGAGGCAGTTTGCTTTCCTGCAGATTGATCAGTTTTGTTCCTTTTTCGTTTCTTTTTTTCTTTTTCTTTTTTTTTCTTTCATCTTCGAATGGACGTAAATTTGAAAAGAAAAGAGTTGTGGTTTTTAGTTTTTTGTTGTGGGGTGGGCTTTTTTGTTTCTTTGTTTTGTTTTGTTTTAAAAAAAAGGGGGATAAAATAGTCTCCAAGTAATCCAGAACATTTTGTTACTGGTCAAGCAAAATATTTTTGTTTGACCTAAAATTAAATGAGCTTTCCTCATTAGACCAAGCTGGTTTGCTTCAGCTCAGCTCCAAACCCAGAATTTTCCACCACTAGAAGAACAGGTCATCCTTGTTTTCATCTTACTACTTCAGCAGTAAAAAGTCTAATTTAGATTGCCCCTATATTAATCAGAGCTTGCTTTATTAACCTATCAATTTCTTGCAGGCTGAGATCTGTGTGATATCAGCATTCGCAAACAGAGTGGGGTACAGATTGCTCTGCAACTATCTTGTATACCTCATCAAAGAGTTACTAAGCCTCTTTGGCCATCATCCTGTTTCTTTACAGTCTTCATAGCTACAGCTCAAACCCTGCAAGTGACACCAACACTTAGAAATCTTCATTAGGATGTGGCCCTGGTAAGCCCTGTGGGTGTCAGTCGGGTGTGCAGACATGACAGTATTCAAAAATTAAAGAAACCCCAACATTCTCCTCCCAGAGAAACTTGAAAAACATCCACACAAACACTGTGAAAAGCAGCTGCTCGCTGATGGGGGTGACTCTCCAAAGCCGTGTTACCTACTGAAGTTGAAATGAAGTTACCTCTAAAGCCTTGGTGAGAACCAAGTGCCCTGCAACTCTACAATCCTTTGCAAACCTCCTCAGAGATCCAGTGTCAGCGAGTAACAGCTCACCAAGAACATCCATAAACATATGGAGGTTTATAACTTCTTTTTTATGATTGCGGTATAGAGAAAGCATTAACATTTTGTGAACTTTATTGCAGGAAAGACACAACGTTTCATCTTAAGACTTCCAAATTGTGGCACAAGTTAACCTGTGGCATGGCTAGTGGACAAGGCTGCAGGTGAAAGTAGAGGACCATCCCTGGGAGGTGGAGGTCAGTGAGTGCTCATGAGTTGACTGGGTGCAAGCACTCCCAGACATGGTGCACCAGAGATAGTGTTTATTCAAAATAATGCTGGAGTGCTGCACACAAAATTGGTCATGCTATCCCCAAGCACATGTTTACAGTGCTGAGGATGACCTGGCTGATTTGGCCTCCCCTCTCATTGTGGCATCAGGGCAGCACGAGGCAGCTGAAGGGACAGCAAGGTCCTAACCCTACACATCTGTCTATTGTAGCTTAATTGTTTGCAGGATGGAGAGGTGAAGCAAGCTAGTACATGTTCTGAAGAGCCTGCAATTTGCTGGTCTCCAAATGGGTTCCTCTGACATGGGAGATGCTAGGCTGTTCTTCCTTAACATTTGTGTTACGGGCACATCCAGAGACTCTGAACAAGGAGGGGGTGGTTGTGCTCCATGGAGAAATGTCTGGTATTTTATGGTAAGGACACAGGGAAGGTGAGGGGACAGCTTGTTTTGCATATAGGTAGCTGTTGTGTCACATCCTCCTTTGGCACTGAATATACGACCTGATGGGGTGTCCCTTCAGCCACCTGGGCTGAAAATGAGCCCGAACAGTATATGCTGACTCAGTCTTCATCACACCTTCATCACACGAGCAGCAGTATTTCTGGGGTACCTTGTAAGGGTGCAACAGGATGGTAGCAAGGTCCTGCTCTCTGAGGGTCACCAGCTCCAGAAGGGAACTGTCTAATCCCATCTTGCTGAGTTACAGTGGCATTGAGCTGGAGAAGGTGAAAGGACAGCATCTTCCACCACATGGCTTGTGTAGCTGGAAGGAAATACTATGAACTGGCCCTAGCACACACTGGATTTGGCTGCCCCATTGGGGATATTTGGCCCTTTATGGTAATGAAGTGATTTTCACATCATATAATACTCTACTGCAAATATGTATTACCAAGCACTGTTGGCTCTTGGGTTTGGTGACCATTTGTCCTGTGTTGCCATGAAAAAATGGTGATTTCCCACACAGACTTTTGCAGAGGTGGTAGGAGCTAAACAGATGGCTGGCACCGTAAGTGCTGCAGACGTGCATGCCCACAAGAAAAGTGATAGACAGCAGTGGAAAGAGGTGGGAATGGCCACAGGAACAAGGCTGGGAGAGGTGTCAGGAGGTGGTCAGTCCTCAGTTGGCAGCCAGGACACCCTGATAGGATGTGGGTTACCTCGAATGGGCCAATGAAAATGATTCAGCAAAGCGAGGTCAAAGAACTTGCACAGCAGCCTGCACCCATGGGGTGTCTGTGAGTCCTCATCTCCTCTAGAACCTGCGTGGGGATCCACACACCCCAATTCACCAAAAATTGCATCTCGTTGTCCCAGGGCTGCATTGACCTTTCCTCTGCCTTGCTCAACAGATGTTTGTTGTTAAAAATATCTGGTGATGGAGACTCTATAGTGGTCTTAAGTCAATTATCTCTATGTTTTGCTGCCATAACTGCTGGGAAGCCACTCCTAGTTTCTAGCCTGTGTCTCACTTTCTTTACCTATCTACCATGGACACTGAAAACATATCACCCCTGTCTCTTTACAGCTGTGTTCTATATATTCAAAGACAATTATCATGTCTTCTCTCCCTCACTTCTCTCCCATCTAGACTAAACAACTACAGTTCATTCACTTGAGCATGTAACAACAATAAGTATGTTTGATGAAAATTCGATTTGTTTAGCGCAGTGGTTCTAATCACTCATGTTATGCCAAAGATAACAAACATTTAGCAAATTTATCTTCAAATCTCTAGTTTTATCAACTGTTTTGACAGTTACATTACAATTTTTACACAAATGGTTTGAATTGAGGCAATTGCTTTCTAATTTTTCTATATAAGTGTTTGAATTATGACTTTCACATTGAGCAATGCAATTAAAAGCATTCTAGGACTGTCATGACATATTTAACTTGGGGTTTAAGAAGTATTCCTTTAAAGATAGTTAAAAATCTATTTAGAAAGTCTCTTTAAAGTTGTTAGCTGCAAAAATATTTCTTTAGCTATGTGAAAATATATATCAGTAACTGCTCATTTTCACTTGTTTTACTGCTCAGATCTGCTTTTGCCATCCAAAGTGGTAGATTTATAATATTCACAATATTTCTGGTCAAGATAAGTTTTATTTTATTTTACCACCTTTCTTCTTAAGGTGATTTTGTTTATACAACTTTTAATCCTGTTCAGATTTTCTCTTTTTTTCATGCAAATATTTTAAGATGATGAATTATGACAGAATATTTTTTTCTCTGCATGGAAAAATTATCTTAAGTGGTCTCAGTGAGGAAAGACCCCAAAACTGTCAGTAAAAATTTTAATTCTTTTTGAAAAAAGAAAACATTTACATTTAATGCTGAGCTTCCTTTCAGTTCAGATTATATTTTCTGAAAGCTGAATTTCTCTTAAGGAATTTATCTTAAGGACTTTATCTGTTGCCCAAAGAGGTGGTAAATGCTCCATCCCTGGTAGTGTTCAAGGCCAGGTCGAACAGAGCCTTGGGTGACATGGTCTAGTATGAGGTGTCTGTGTTCATGGCAGAAGGGTTGGAACTAGATGATCTTAAGGTCCTTTCCAACCATAACCATTCTACGATTCTATGACAAAGCTCAAAAGTTGAAACAAGAAAACATGGGGTGGGGGCCCTAAAAACTGAGATGTTTTTAGGCTCAGTTTCACAGCAAACACATCACCATAATGAAAAATATCCTGGAAAAACATGCTGTTCTCCCCCTCCAGTTCCACTTGTCACCTGTCCTGCTCAGGATGCACAGAGGAATGGGCTTAGCCCTGGCATGATGTGGAGCCCCTGTGCCTATGAGACTTCTATCCCCCTGCTTTGGCTGCTGACAGCCCCGGGCACTCTCAGAAAGGGAAAAGAGGTGTCTGCAGGTCTGGATGGGGAGTTTGCAGCATGCTGGAGTCCATGGCAAAAATCATACTGCTGTTTCTAGCCCTGCACTGCATCTTTATATGCCATGCCCCTGGTCACATTGAGAGTTCCAGGTTTTTTGGCCCAGCCCAGCCAGTGCTGTAGACAGCCCTCCAGCATCCTCAAGGAGAGGAAAAGTATCTGCTGAGGAACCCTACTAGGATATTTCCCACCTTTCACTGGGATTTCAGAAGCAAAATTTGGACCTTTTAAAGTAAAGTAAAACAGCTATGGTTTCAAACCACAGCCTTAGCCCAGGGGTCAGGAGATTACCCCTGAGGTCTCCGTGAAAGGTAACACAGAGGAAGCAAGGTCACAGCCTTAAACTTGCTGCGTAAGACTGCACTAAAAAATGTGTAAAGATCCACAAATCAAAAGATGTGGAAAAGCATTGGTTTAGATGGCTTCAAGAGCAGGTTTCCAATGTTGGGGTTTTTTTTTCACTCAGTAGCTCTTTAGATATGTGGATTCTTTTTCCCACCTAAGGAATTCTTACAAACCAAAAGACTCCCTTAGTCTCAGAAATGACAGTGTTGACTTAATTCCACTCACTGGGCAGTAAAGGGGAACAGAAAATGGGGAGACAGACTAATGCTGTACTTTTGAATTCAGCTTTCTCACCTTATTCTAATATGGGATTAATTAGTTTTACAGCAGAAACTCTATTTCCATTAGAGATACCTGCATTTTTGTATAAATCCTCAAGCCAGCTCATTGCAGTCCAGATGGCAACAGCAGGACAATGCTAGGGCTGTGTTCTCGCAGTGTTAGAGGGGTTTGAACCATTGGCTATGGTTTTAAATCCAGACTAAAGCAGCTAAGAGGCAAAGTAAACCACACAGCACCCACTGTTAACACTGTTGTATTATCTTGGTGCACTCAGAGGCACAGCTTGCTGTGGGCCAAAGTCTGGGTTCCCAATGCAGCTACAGCCTCAGACACATGGTTAACAGCAGGCTGATGCTAAGTCAGTATCCTGGCACTCCGCGGATCTGCCCAGTAAAGCCCGATTAAAGAACAGGGTGTTAGCATGTGACTGGGGTTAAAGACGCGCATGTGCTGGTTTGGATCTGGGCCTGCAGGCTAGGCTCAGCCAAACTGACTTCCACCTTGGTTTCTGTGTCTGGTGTTCGCTAATGGACAGCTCTCAGCTTTCAGGGTATTTTAATCAGTAAAAACCCCTCACTGTACAGAGTCCAGTATTGATGCAAGGCCCTAGGCAGAATCTAGTCCACAGCCCACTAAAAAATGGGCAAAACCTGATTGCCTTCAACAATCTACAGAGGAGTTACAGCTCCACACATGGGTGTTTGCAGCCTTCAATGCCATGCTAAGAAATTAAATTACTCATTTCAGGCTTGGAAGCTGCCTGGATAGTTCAGCAGAGAATAAGCAAAACAAACTTACATAGTGTGGATGTCAAAAGCGCCCCTTAAAAGACAAATTAAATCATAAGTTATTCCCAAAAGACAGGGCTTGCTCTTTGCTCACATGGTATCAAGGTGTGGCTGGACATGGTGACACTTCCTAAGCCATTATGCTTCAGTAAAAGATGAGATAGTATTGACACAGGTACAATTCGATAGATTCTTTCATTAGAAATAAACAGATTTAGGAGATTTTGGCTCTGTTTCTTTCAGGATGTTTTTTCCCCATGTCTCTTGAATTGTGTGTTAAAGTCCTCGGGAGCTTGTGGAAGGGTCTGAAACACAAGCAGAAAGGAAACTGTCCTTCCCTATGCATGTCTTTCTCTGTTTCACATTAGGAGTCAGGCTTTTACTGGAAAAATGTTGCTTTGTGTGTTACAGCACGCATATCCATGAGCAAAATTGGGTTTAAAATACACATCCTAGTCAGGGAGACTGATGGAAGAGCTTATTTGTCTCTTAAAAACCCAAAACATTTTCAATATGAACTAAACCTATTGTCCTGGATTCAGCAGTAGCAGTCATTTTTCTCCTTCCTAGTAGCTGGTGCAGTGCTGTGGTTTTGACTTTCAGCCTGGGAACAGTACTGATAACACTGATATTTTCAGTTGTTGCTAAGTAATGTTTACTCTGACCAAGGACTTTGTGAGTCTCATGCTCTGCCAGGGAAGAGGGGAAGCCGGAAGGAAGCAGAGACATGCACCTGACCCAAACTAGCCAAAGAGATATTCCATACCAGAGCACATACTGTCCAGTATATAAACTGAGGGGAGATACCCAGAAAGCCCAGATCAGGTCGGGCTGGGTATCACCCGGCGGATGGTGAGCAGTTGTATTCTCTTCCGTTGTTACTTCCCTTATCATTTATATTATTGGTGGCAGCAGCAGTGATTTTTGTTATACCTTAGTTACTGGACTGTTCTTATCTCAACCCGTGGGAGCTACATTCTTTTGATTCTCCTCCACATCCCTCTGGGAGTGGGGGGAGGAATAAAGAGGGGAGTAAGTGAGCGGCTGCATGGTTCGGAGTTGCCAGCTGGGTTTAAAACCACGACACTGATACAAATTGAAGTTATGTCCTGGTACAAATTGCATCTGTCCTGGGTTGATATGTCATCTAAGGGCTGACCCTGAGGTCTGACCTGGAGAATCCAATTTGCCAGCCTATTTCCACACTGATTTGCGAACTGCACAAAGAAAATAAGATGGTTTTGTTGGTGCGTGCTGCTTCTAGCAGCCAATTACACCAAGAGAAAATGGACACAGCGGTCATGGAGGTCTTCGGGTCTGCTAGCAAGATAATAGATCTTGAACCAAAAAAGATACAGGATGCTAAATCCGGTAAAAATCCGGTAAAAGGAAGGTTTGCTTTGCTGCTTGGGATATTGGTCCAGGGTATGGAAAACAAGGTTTCTATTTTCATCTGGCCAGATGTTGTAGCAACATTTGCTTGAACACACTTTATTCCTAGATGGCAAATGTGCAGTGCCATGTTATGCTCATAGGACTTTAACCAGCTGGAGATCACAGCCAGCCTCCGTTTTCTAAATCTGCTGTTGGTAAGCGCGCCATGAAATGACTTCACTGCATTACAACTGTTCCTGGAGAAAGCTGGCTCAATGGCTGGTAATTAAACCTTTGGCTGATGGAAACTGTTAAAATGGATTGCTGCTTTGCCAACAGCGTTATAGTTAACAACTCAAAAGCCTTTATACTTTTTCTATAAAACACGTGGAAGTTTTATGCCTGGAATATCTATGGCAATAAAGTGAATGTGGTGCTTCATTTTTGTTTGTAGCATTAAAACTTGGAAGAGAAAAAAGAACTATGGTTCAAGAATAAGACCCGGAGTTTGTACTCTGCAAAGCATGTTCAGTTGATATCTGTGGGTTTGGTATAGCCCAGTACAGTGATTTAGATATCAGGACAGATTTAGATTCCAAATTCTTATACAGGCATCTAAAAGAGAACTAGGTGCCTGCACCATGTTGTAGGTCAACCCTTGTTGGGCTGGCCAACCCTGATTCATTGTAAAATTCAAACTGACACCTGGTTCTGCCCTCTGGACTCCCTGAGAGCATTTGAGTAAAGTCTGGGTGATGGTTCTTCTTCAGTCCTCTTCTGTGCTCAGTCAGGCTTCCTAGTGGAAGCTATAATTCTTTCTGAAGGGCTGCTCAGCACCCCTCTGCTCTAGGCTCACCCAGGAAGGACCTCCTGGTCAGTGCTGACACAACCAAGATAACCACAGTCCCCTTCTATGATGGATGCCTGCAATGCTTCCACTCAGTATCAAGGCCTACAGCTAAGCTGCAGGTGAAAAATGGTGGCACTTCTGTTCTCCAAAGGCACTCAGCCAAATCCGATCAGAAACATTTAATGCCTGCCAGTGAGTGGCAGTTCAGGGCTGCCTCTCCTTTGGCCGGGGCTGGTATTTATGGGATGCATTAGTCACGCAGGAGTTGTTAAAAGTGCTGCTGCGATAAATTGCGAAGTCATACATGGTCATCGAGTTATGAGTTTGCTCTGGGAGACAGCAATACTTCAGAGCTTGACTAATCCCTTACAGATTTGAAACGGGGAGGGATGTGGTTAGGCACTGAAAATGTCCCCGGTTTATTGCCGATGATGTATTATTTAAGCCTCCAGTCCCCTGGACTGCTTCAGTTAAGCCTGGGGCTCGTGGCTTTGTGTTCCAGCCGCCTTTCTCCCAGCGGGAGGTAAGCTTGTCTGCAAGACCTCTGATAGGCTTAAAGCGGCCAGAGTTTCGGCTGGATGGAAAAAAACCCCACGATTTGGTAGCTACTGAGAGAATACTGCCGTATGCTGCAGGATCTCTTCAGTTTACACCTAGGGATGGAAATATGTGTGTGCAACCATTGTGCATAATGGTCAAAGCAGACATTCAGAAACAGCACCACGGGTAAAGTAATACTTTTCCTTTCTGATTTCTTCATGGTGGTGTTACTTTAACTCACTGAATCACATCGGCACTCACCCAGCTGTGCAATGTCCTGGCCTTACTGCTCCCTTACTACCCAGGTTCCAAAGACATGCTCTGTGTACCCTCCAAATTCAGTTCCAGATGTGCTGGAGCAGGCATCTCACCTGCTCCTGTAACTGCTTAATTACAAATCATAAATGACCGGGGCTATGTGTGGTGATGCTCCTTGAGGCTTGCTCTATCTGGGAGCGGCTTCTCCATTTATACCTCATTAGCGGGGACTCACTGAGCTCTTTATTCATTGCACTCTCAGGAGCCCCATGCAGCGCCCCCCGCATAGCGGAGCTGCACATCCTGTGTGCCAAGCGCCCTGCAGCCCCGCTGATGCGCCAGGACCTGTAGACACCGACTGAGCGCTGGGGCTGCCCTGCCGGTGAGCGGCCGCCGGGGACAGCCCCCGACCTTCTTGCCCGGTCACCTCCGGAGCCATCCCTTCTCGCCCTGCTCCCACCCCTCACCTCAGAACGGCATCTCCCAGCCCCGCCCCGGTCATGTTGCCATGGAGACGCGAGGCTCCCCGGCGATGCCGGCCAGGGCTGTCCACGGCGTTCGCCTGTGGCGAATGGGCGGCGGTGGTGGGGCAGCCGCGGGCCCTGTCTGCCGGGCGCTCCGTCAGCGGAAGGAGGAAGCGTCATGGCCGAGGCTTGGGCTGGCTTCTCGCAGGAGGAGCTGCGGCGCCTACGGGTCCAGCGCCCAGGTACGCACCGCGACTGGGCTCTGGCGGGGCCGGGGCTCGGGTCCGGGCCGGCCGTAGTGCCTGTCCCGGTTAGCGGGGGGTGGCGGTGCTGAGAGCGGCGCGGAGGAGCTTATGGGCCTTCGGCACCCGGTCAACCGCCGCAGCTGCACCTACCTCTCTTCGTCTCCTCAGCCCCCTGGCCTCTCAGTCCCCCACATCCACACCTCTGTTCATCCTCTCAGCTCTTCATGACCATCCCCACATCAAAAACCTCGGGTTCTCCAGGGAGTCCCTTGTTTCCCCCACTGAGTCCCTCAGCCCCTCCCGTCCCATACTCCATCTCTCACTGCTCCCGTCTGGCTCCCATACAACCCTTCTGTCTCTCAACCCACAAATCTGTGATACATTTTCAGATGCTCTAGCTCTTGCCCTGCACCTCCTGTACACTATCCCACCCATGTTCCTATGTGGATTCCATATGTAGCTTTCTCTGTGTCTATCAACTTGTTCTTCCCTATTCTTCACTTTTTAAACCCCCAGTTTGTCCACTAGACTGTCTGACACCTTCCTTTAGTCCTAGATTCATCTCTCCATCATTGCCCTAAGAGTGGCCTTACTCCTACCTATGGTTCTTCCTTTAGTCCCCTAGTCCAGGCCTCTTCTAATTTCATATGTTCAGATCCTTTAAAAATCTTGATTCTTATGCTTACAAAATATTTACAGGTTCCTGAGTGTACCTATATGTTGCCTTCCCTTGACACCCTGCATGTCTTTTCCTTATGTTGGTTTTGCACAGTTGGCTTGCCTAGAAAAGCTTATTCACAGAGTGTGTCTTTGATCTTAAGACTTGGTTTTAATCTTGCTTCCGCCTCTTGTCCATTGATAGATTTGTATGAACCTTCAGAGCAGCAGCATCGCCCCCACACTGCAAATAAGAGTCGGAAGCAATCTCTGCGAGAAAAAGCTCTCCAGCAGCAATGCCAGAAGCTGGGACTGCAGGGTGGAGCAGCTTCTGTGCCTCCTGAGCAGTTACTTGCTGTACCAAAACACAAACCTCAGCAGCTTGTGCCACCACCTCACCCTCCTTCAGCAGGAGATCAAAGGCAAAATGACAACCGAGACCAGCAGAAGGAAGTGACACCGGTAGATCACTGTAATGGCAGTGACAGTGTCCAGACCAACTCCAAAGTGGAAAAAAAGAAAGTGGAATTGTTAGTAAGTTGGTAAAATCAGGGGATGGGTTTTATTGTTCTGTATTGACTCATTCTTTTGTTGTGAATTGAAGTGAACTTTTATGCATCTAATAGGAAGGTTTGAGAGATCATGTTTGCTGTCTCTGTGCTGAACCTTTAGTTTTCACATCTGGTTGTGTTAAACCTGACTAAGGACCAAATCTATAGTGTAATCCATGTAGATATGCACCATGCTGCCTTCGGGTAATTTCCTATTGTATTAGAACTGTACATCATAAAGTTTCCAAGATGTGGGACTGTCTTAATGGTTTATGAAGATTTAGTCTCACCATTGCGCTGTGTATGCAAGCCAGCAGCCACAACAGAAAGCCCTTTTGGGAGTAGATATGCTCTGATTTGTATAACTTTGTGTTCCTCTTACAATATTGCTGCAGATCTGTGAATTCCAAAACTCTTGGTAAGGATGTAAAATTTCAGGTTTAAGCAGTTCTCTAGCTTTTATGATTCAAGATGAGACCAATCTCAAGGTTCTCACCCTGTGCATCAGCCAACAGCGAGTTGCTTCTGCTTCCTGCAGAAGCTTCAGTGGATGCATGTAAGAGAAAGAAAGGAAAAAGTTCTGAACGTGGCTCTCTGGGAGTCTGATTGAATGTGGCAATTACACTAGTTCATCACCCAGAATTCAGATGATAGCCTATAAAAGGAAGCTGCTGTTTAACTCTGCTAGAGAGGGCAGTCATTTCTAATGTGAGAAATTACTTAGTTTTACCTCTTGATGTTTGTCTTCTTGTCTGTATCCACATGCTAATTTTATTTTCTTCCTCAGCAGGCAAAACAAGATTTGAGGGGCAAAAGGCAGAATTCTTTTTCCAGGGTATATGGTTTATTTTTAAAGCACTCTATTTTAAAATAGTGCTGTTGCAGCTTTGAGTTCCTATGCAGGTCCAAACTTTTCTGCCCAGTATAATCAACAAACACTAGCCAGCCACTAAACTTCCTTGCATCATTTGTATTCCCCCAAAACAGGGATAAGCAACTTTCCAGGTGTGGTGTGCCAGACCAGGTGGCTGGTTAGATCTGTCTGTAGGCTCTCAGAGGTGACTGAAGGTGCTGGAGAGGCAGGACTGTAGCACTCAGCAGCACTTGCATGGAGAAACAGTACATAGATTTTCACAAATTCAAAACTCAAAAGGATCTAGGAGGTTCTGTTTTGCAGAGGTTTACTTCGAAAGGCTGGAGCTGCTGGCCATGCTGCTGCCATTTACCTGACAAGCTCCTGGCTGTAATCACCTACCTGCAGATAGCTGTCCTGTCAGCAGAAGAGCAGCACTTTGAAAAGCAGTGCTAATTTCCTCTTGTGGGTGCAGCTCACAGTAGTACTGGCTGCTCAGCTCCTTCCTCATAGTGGAAAAATACACTGTTTGGCCTGGGAAAAGATATCTAAAACTTTGCAGAGAGGTTTTCCCTCTGTTGGGAGCAAATGACACTTAGTTGCAACAACCACCCCCTGAACCTGCTGAATTAATCTTAGCCTGTGCATCTGAATTTAGTCTTCTGAAAATACTTATATGAAGTTGTAGGAATAGGGTGTTGAGGAGAACTCTGAAGAGATACTCTTGTGCAGATATGGTTAAAATTAACATAGCTGAGTTACTTGGGTGTTTTTAAGCTAAGCTATTTTTAAACTGAGACTTCTTGAAAGAGGGTATGAAGAATACAACACAGTAGAAAAGCAGCAAAGCAGGTTTTGTATCTCCTTAATCCTGCCCAGCTGTGTTGACACATGTTGTCTCCTCTTGCTTTCCATCCTGTGTGACTGGCTGTAGGTCTTAGTAGATGTAGCCTAGGAAATGGAATTTATATAAATCTTTTCCTGGTGGAAAAACTGAATTCTTGTTCTTCCTTGTTGCTCATTTTCACTGTAACTTTTACCAGCCTTTCATTTGTACCAGTTTCATTTTCTGTGGACTGTATTATAAAACAGACTTGTGAAATGATCTGTTTTATGGAAAAAACATTTCCAAAAAAGAGGCTCTGTTGGCAGACTGAATAAATGGTGACTAGTAGCAGGTCTAGAAACTTGAAACTCTGTCTACCTTGTGGAGAAGCACATTCTTTAAATGAAAAATTCAATCAATTTCTGAAAAAGTGCTCCATGCTGTCTTCTAGCAAAGCTGAATTAACCAGCAGCTTACTTGCTTATGAATATTTTTTGTTCTGATCAGCAGATTTCATCTGGAAGTGGTTTATTGGTCTGAAAGACTTCTTGCAGATGATTATTCTTTCCTCAGAACCAAAACCTGTTTATTGTTCCTTTGACATTTTTAGAGTTTACTCTAGGAAACATGATGGTGAATATTTGTGTCATTTGGGGAACAAGTGGAGAAAAGAACTTTCTGTTAATTTTAATCTTCTTGTCAATGACCAGGCAGGAAAAGTCTCGATGGGAAATCCTCCAGCAAGAACAACGGCTGATAGAAGAGAAGAATAAACGGAAGAAGGCACTCCTGGCCAAAGCTATTGCTGAGAGGTAAGGGGCTATGCTAAACATGGGCTGAGGCTGAGGAAGGGATTACTTTTCATCTGCAACCAATTGCATTTCTTCTGTTTAAATCTCAATTTTTCCTCTTCTCTGTGCTCTGTATGTACTGCTCCACAAATGAGCAGCTGTGATCGATATTTCCCTTTGATGACAAGTGCTGGCTAAGAAGTCATGACAAGCTTTTCACTCTTCCAAAGCTGCAGCCGTGTGCCCAGATGGAAAAGTTATCTCAGAATTTGAGAATTAACTGATGTCCTTGTACCTGTTAGTAAGGACGTATTTGGAAGTTGAGCTCAGATGCTCATCCCTGCTCCATTCCTGATTTGTTTTCACTGGATTTAAGGAAGTTTATTTGATTCCTAACCTATGAAGGGAGACTATAACTATGCCTGTTTGGGCTTTTGACTTACTGGTATGTGAAAAGTGTTGGAAAGAGAAGGCGATCCACTTTAAGAAGGTATCACTGTACCTCTGGCTGATTAGAAATTATAAAAATTCACATGTGCTCACAGTTGTTAGCTCTTGCTCTTCAGGGGACCAGACCTAAGGCATTGTACAGGGTTGTCCACTAAGATAGTTTAAAACTAAGAGAAGGCAAGGTATGTGAGGAAGTATATTAGAGCAGCTGATAACACTGTATCAAGGAAGGAGGTGTGAAGCTTGCAGACTCCCAGTGCTCTCCCAGATATGTATTATGTTTTGCGCATCAAAGCTCTTGGGTAGCACAGGTGAACATAGCCAGTGCTGTGCAGAAAATTCTCTTTGGGGTTCTAAAGGTTTTATTTACCTTTACCAGGCAGAGATAAAATACATTTGATCTGAATCACTCTAGGACACCAAACATGGGTGTGACCAGCCTGGGTGCTTCCTCCTGGAAGCAGAGCATGAGAAAGAGGGGAGGACTTGGGAGGCGATAGTTATGTCTGACATTCAAAGGCCTTCTTCAGTATCTTAGCAGTACTATTGGATGTTTCTTTCCACCTGCATCAGCTGGTCTAATAATGAGAGATGGTGTTACTTCCTACATACAGAATTGTAGAATGGTTTGGGTTGTAGAAGGGACCCTGGTGGTGATGAATGACAGCAAAGTGACCTGGTATAAAAGCTTGTTGAAAGTTACTTAGCTTGCTTGGGAGAAAAGTCTGCCAAAGCTTGCTGCCCTTAGCAGCATTTAGTTTTCAGAACTTATGAATGAATAAGCTGAGTTGAAAAAGGTTGCATAAGGCTTGATTGAAATCCTTTGTGTTTGATGTAAAACTTTCCATTGACTTCATTGGGATTTGGCTAGGCCTTTTGGGAATAATTTTACAAAATGGAAATCAAGCTTAGGTTAGGTGACTTTTTGGCCCCTACTAGCTGGGCTTCTTTGAAAGGGGATATTTGTAGGGCTAAATACCCTTCCCCCTCTCATTCCCCCCCCCCAAGCCATTTCCTGTTTCCTTACACTGAGAGCTACTTAGATACAGGAGCTTCTTGTGTGTTTCCACAGTAAAGAAACACAATCCATTTTAGGCACTTTGATTATAGTCATTACATAATTTTGCCATAGTCCCTTAATAGCAGGCATTTTAGATCCCTCTGGATATTAAAAAAGATCAAACATCTTAAATCATAAAGGAGAAACCTTTTCTTAAGTTGGTTGCTCTGCAAATTAAATGAGGCCTGTTGTGTCAAGAAGATAGGCTTGAAAAGGAAAAAGAAAAAGCATCTTCCTTTTACAGATCTAAAAGAACTCAAGCTGAAACAGTGAAACTGAAAAGGATTCAGAAGGAGTTGCAAGCTCTGGATGACATGGTGTCTGCTGACATTGGCATCCTGCGAAACCGCATTGATCAGGCCAGCTTGGACTACTCCTATGCCCGGTAGGTGACAAACAGGGAGGAGGGAATAGTTCTGCCTGAGTGGAGAGAGAAAATGCTGTTTCCTGTCACCGAAACAGTAATGGAGTTTTGTCATTGTAATAATGCGTAGTAAAAGTGGTCACAGTCTGGGGGTCTTTCAAATCTTGAGGTAAAAGTGTGCTTTTTATTTCCTAATTTTTCCCTTGGAATCTGGAAACTGAAGAGGTTTTCTGACTGCAGACTGTACTTCCCAACTTCATAATGTCACAAGACATACTTTGCTGCTTTAACTGTGCAGTTGTCCATAAGCCCTGCTTTACTGTTTCAAGATTGTTTATTTCTTCTCAGGGGGCAAAGAGTTGAGGCTTCCTCCTACAAGGAAAGTCCTTTTCAGGGAAACTTGCTTGTTGATGACAGCTCTGGTCCTGTTGGAATCAATGGGACCAATTAAGCTTAAAACATGTAACACTGCTGAAATGCTTTTGGAACTGGGACCAAAAATTGAAGAAAAAAGCAAGCTTTTGTCCTTCACAATGTTCCTTTAATCACTCTGGTTCTGATGAGTTCCTGAAATGCAAGAAATTAATCGGAACACACTATTAGTTGTGAGTAAACCACAACATCAGTAGATAAACATCGGCATGTTTGTGTAGGCATTTAATAGAATGGAAATGTTCAGTTCTGGTTTTTAGCTCATGGTTCAATGTGTTAAACATATATTTCTCCTTGGGACTTCTGCTATATGTTGACCTCAGGCCACTAAACATACTAATTAGTTTTTAAAAAAATAGCAGGAGTAGCTAAAAATAAGTATTTCTTTTGTGTAATTATCATTTGAAATACCTAAGATTAATTGTAGTTTCAGTAGCTTGAGTTCATATTAATACAGAATTTCATACCCTCAAGAGGAAAAACATTTCAATCTATTTTAGGTTTAAGTCTGATTTCTAAAACCATTAAGTGCTCCTTGAAATTTCCTTACCAAAATTTGGTAATAATTTATCTATTTGAAATGCTTACTCTCTTAGGAGTGTATAACACAAGTAGCTCTGATGCTTAGAAAAGAGTTTTTAACAAAGATAACAAAAGGGCATGATGGTATGATGATAAGCTTTACAAAATACTTGATGACATTCATGAACTTGACAAGTGTCTTTTTGTGAGGAGGGATTTGGAAATGTGAGTTAGGTACTTTGGTGTTATAGTTTTTATGCATTATGAGCCAAAGCTGGTTTACTTTTAATTGGTTTTAGTTCTTGCCTTGTATTTTAGGGCTAAAACACAAATAATTTCATTAGGTCAAAAAGCACATTATTAAATAGTCCTGAACACATAGATATCTCAGGGCATTTGAAAATTGCTCTGGAATGCAATTTTCATAAATATGATATGAAGAATATGTGTGAAATCAGCTCAAAGGTTTAGCTATGTAAAAGCTTCCAGCATAGCATTAGTTTTTCCATTTCAGATACCTCAGCCAGGGAAATCTTTACTTTCTTGAGAGGGAAACATAAGTGGACATCATCTTCCCACTGCAGACATAGCCTTTACAGCTGGGTCAAAGTTTTGTGGTTATAACAGAGCATATTTGGGAAGGGGTTTCTATGTTTTATTTCCTTCTGTTTCCCTAAGCAAAGGATTTCTTCTGTCTTCCTGTTGCTTTGTTTAACCAGATACTTGAATCTGGTTTTATAAAACAGTTGGATTCTTTATTCAACCACCTTACTAATATTAGTTTTATGAATGCTCTGGAAGATACATCATGTAGTCATTCTGCAAAAGCTTTTGCATGTTCCCTTTTCTGATGAGCAAGATTGCATCTCTTTCTGCTAAATCGGAATGCATGGATTCACTGAATGTAGCGGAAGATGCATCACTAATGTGGTCACCAACCATATTCTGGAGGTGTTAATCTCAACAAATATTTGTAATATTTCTCTTTTGCTGTATTTGTGATAAGAGGTGTAAATTGGCAGGTGTGTGTTGGGTGGATGCTTACAAGAAAATTCTGCATCTGTTGCCATGCAAAAGTTATGATCACTATTGATGTCGTATGCTGTGTCAATCTGTGCTGCTCATGATTTTTTGAACATACATATGGGTGGCTGGAAGGGTAGAATTTTAGACCAGATCTGAATCTGTAGCATCTGTAACTGTCGGGTGGATGGCTGGGTTAGAAAAACCACAAAACTGTTTTGCAGTGTTTCAGTTCACTAGGTAGGTGTTCATTAGAATTGTAAAGTACTAGAATTCTGATGGTTTCTTTCTGCTGCTAGTGATGCATCTCTTAAAATAGGCAGTAAAAATGCTTGTTCATTATTCAGTCTGTAGATTTCAGACAAGCAAATTAAGTCTTGGAATACAGCAGCAGTGGAGAGGCTAATGTGTCAAGAGGAGAAGATTTGATTAATTCACAGTTACTTTCTTCCCTTTTACTAACATAGAAGCATATCATAAATAGCTGGCATAATGCCTAGCAGAGCACACTGCATTTCAGGGATGCTTAAAGTATCTGTCAATGTATCAGATTGTAAAGTGTTTTGAGAATTAACCCACTAGAAATGATTACGATTTTTGCAGGAAGCGGTATGATAAGGCTGAGTCGGAGTATGTGGCAGCCAAGCTAGACCTCCAACACAAGACAGAGATTAAGGAGCATCTCACGGAGCACCTGTGCACGATCATACAGCAGAATGAACTTCGCAAGGCCAGGAAGCTGGAGGAGTTAATGCAGCAGCTGGAAATGGAGGCAGATGAGGAAAATCTGGAACTTGAGATAGAGGTGGAGCGGATGCTGCAGCAGCAGGAGGCAGAAGCAGGGAGACAAGCCAGCCAGTCGCACAGTCATGCTGGGACAACTAAGGAAAACCTCACTCCCAGTGTTATGGTGCAAGAGAATGAGCATGCTAATCATGCTGTTGCTTCTCCTGCTATTTCTGAACAGTTGCTTCAGTCTCAAAACTCTGGTACCAAATCCCTCTCCAATATGGACATCCAAACTCAGGCAGTAAATGTGACTCCAGGAAACTCCCCAGCTTGTTCTGCTACATGACTTATTATGTTCAGATAAGCCAGCCGGTTATGGTTGATATACTCTCTGCAGGCTTGTGTGCTGTATGTTATCTGGGCTTCTGCAGTGCCAGTAATATGCACTTAATTTCTCTTTTCCTTTAATATGGTTCTCAAACTTTAAAGGTGCCTTTTTTTTTTTTTTTCTTCCTCAACAAGACTCCCTTTTGGGGTTTACCATCTGTCATCATCATTTTGGTTTAAGTTCATGTTCTAATGCCCAGCTTTTCATGGGACCTTGTAACTTCNTTTTCTTTTATGTGTTTTTATATATTTTTTTTTTTTTTTTTTTTTTTTTTTCTTCCTCAACAAGACTCCCTTTTGGGGTTTACCATCTGTCATCATCATTTTGGTTTAAGTTCATGTTCTAATGCCCAGCTTTTCATGGGACCTTGTAACTTCCTGAAAGAGGATACTTGGAAGCAAACGGTAGGGCTTTTCCAAAGGCTTTCAACATATTGCTGTTACAGATACCTGTTGCAAACGGTGTGCAGGAGGTACATATCTACAGGAGAGAACATCACAACTTAGGCTGCTCCTGAATACATTCCATCTCCTGACAACTGCAGTATGATGTTTGTCTTCCTTTGTATCTGTAAGGGATTAGTTTTCAATGTTTTTTTAATCCTTTGAAACCCAAGTGCTTGCTTTAATTGTCTTCGTAGCTGATCCTCTCTCTTGATTTAAAGGAAATTTGCATGTTGAGGCAAATTGCAAAGTCCGTTGTAATATTTTTTATTTATCACTTTGCCTGTTTCTTCCAGATGACACTAGATCAGACAAAAGCTATGTATTGCTAACATTAGCTATGAAATCACAGCAGCTATGATTTAGCAAAAATTATGGGTTACAGTTTAAGACGTCGTAGGATATATCATGTGTAAGTAGAAACACACAAAAGAAAGTATGTTACAGTTAAAACTGTTCCATTACAAACATTTTTCCTCTGTCATAGTTGCCTCAAAATTCCAATAATTAGACAGGGATCTTGAAATTAGTAATTCCCACAGGATATTGGAATTGAGCCCATTTTCACATAACATTGGGTGCATTTTCTTGCCTGAAGTGCGAGTGTGTACCCCACAAGAAGTTCAGCTGGTTTGTTCTGTTGCCACTGAAAGGCTTTAAAAAGCTATTCCAGGTGGACAAAGTCTCAGGAGTTAAAATAGAGGACATAGGCAAACCTCCCATAGACTGATTGCAGCTGCAAACCATGGGGACTGTGTTCATAATTAACTGCTTTGTAACAGAGGAAGGCTGCTTTCATTGTGGAAATGGTTTCTGTAATACCTGACCTGAACATGTCAGTCAGAGTTTATGAATCAGTTTCTGAATGATGGCATCAAGTCTATAAATGGGACACTGTCTCTATGCCTTTAATAGTGGAAAAACATGTCACTACATTTCATTTTTATTCTATTAATAAATCGATGCATCTTCTACGCAGTGTGTTTACTTTCAGTTGTGATATCTGACACTAATACACGTTTTCAGGATTGTTTTTCCGCAGGAGCAGATAAATGACAGAATCAGATATATCCTTTGGCAGTTTGCCAGTGTGTAAAAGTAAATCCTTGAAAAAGGACATTCCAAAATACAGAAACTTACGAAGCAAAGACATGGCAGGATATGGTTTGGCAGGAATCTTTTCAACTAACTATGGCCCAAGGCGGCAGTGGAAAATCTCTACTGGTGGGTCCCATACAGAGGAGAAAGAGAAATCTGTTTCCTAGCTGCTCACAATCAGGGCTGATTGAAGTTAGAAAACTCCAAAATAACATTTGAGATACATATGAAGAATTTCTCTGCTGTTGCCGATAACACTGCATTCCCTGTTCCTTTGCTGGAAGACCTGGTCTAAAAGCTGAAGATTTTACTGTATTGTGAGAAAATTGTGACTGACTTCCTTTGCTCTGTCTGCAGTTCCAGAACAGCTTGTAGCAACCTGATTATGGCTTTCAAAACTGTATGTCAGTAAGTGCAATAATAATTTAATTGTACCATTCTTGTTTCCATCCTCTGCAGCTGTCCCCAGTTGCTCCTCAAATGAGTCTGAGTCCTAGTGGATAGGTCTGTTCCTTGTTACAGTTGTATTCAGCCCATCAGGGAACACACAGAAGAGCGTCTGACAGAAGAGTTGAATTGTAATGATGTTTACAAGAAGCATGTGCATACATTTTGCATATAATTTGTGGTTCTCTAGTAGGCTAAAGCAGTCCTCCAGAATGCACCTTGTTATCACAGGTGAGATTACTTTTTGAACTCCTCAAACCAAATAAGGCAAAAATTTGTAAGTCAAAAGTTCTTTTGGACAACTACTTATGAATATGAGTTTCCTAGAAGGGGGTAAGTTTATATCCAACAAAACTACTTAGAAACTGGAAGTTCTCTTGTGCCATCCTGAGAGTGCTGGTGCTGTTTCTGCCTGACAGGGAAGATGCTGTTGTTACAATCAGCAGTTTCTGTTCTCTTACAAGTCTCTCATCAAAGTTCTGCCCATTTCTATCTGTCTAACTTCTGAGCTTGCAAAATGAAGTGAACTGGCTGGAAGCCACATGAAACAGCCATGTGAAATACAATAGGCAGCCTAACATTTGTGTGCTCTCTCTAGACAGGGAGCGCAAGAGTTAAATTGTTTGATCTGAGTTATGAAGCCTTTCTCTGACATGTGATATAAAACACTACCATGGTGTCAGTTCCACTTTGGAAATTCTCAAATGTTTTGATGGGTGCCAGTATGCTGGTTTAACATTCCCCTTGTGCGGGAGCCAAGCAGTCCAGTCGTAATTGTAACAACATGTGTGCTGGTCAGAAATGCCAGGAGATGATTTTGGTGCAACAAAAGGATTGGATTTTTTTCCTTGTTTTAAGGAAAGAGAACAGTTGGAATTGAGGCTCTTGAAGCAAAAGCCCTTTCTATCTTTGGAGTAAGCCTGACAGTATTTGTTGCTGTTGTCACTGGAGTGCACTGAAGGCAGGTGTGCTGTCCACTCAGCTGGTATGGGGTATCTTCAGAAAAAATGGAAAAATTAAAAGTTCAGCACAGATCACGGATGGGTGGGCACATTTTTAAGTGAGGGCTTCTTGCAGGTACAGGTAGAAGTCTGAATGTGAAGCATGCTGGGGTTGAACACCCATGGCAGGGAAAATAGAGCAACATGTGATACCTGACAATAACACTACAGGACTTATCACAGAGGACTTGCTATCTCCTGTGGCAATATAGCCATTTCTGTGTTGGGGCACCACATTACCACTATGAGAAGTGGAAAACATTGATGTATACTGCTGTGAGAATGTTATGAAGCATGTTATAATTGCCCATGTTGCAGTTTGGCCAGGATGTTGAGAATAACACTCCCTCCTCTGTCAAGAAGTATTCAAATGAACACAGATGGTCATGGCTCAGCCTGGGGTTCCCGTGAATGTCCAGTGCATGGTGTGAGACACTTGAACAATCCCTATTCTTATTGTATGTCCAGCCAGATGAAGTTGGGCTCTAAAGAGGTTTCAGCTTACAGTAGCTATCTGGGGAGAGACTCATGTTATCTCGCAACTATTCTTCTTCCTAATACCTTCTGTGGTGCAGTAGTGTCTTCCATTTGACCCTGTATCCCATCTGAACTGAAAGAGGAAAAATTAGTAACAATGAAAAGCAGTGACTGACCTAGTGGTTGGGAGTACTGTGTTTCTCCACCAGCTGTATTAAGGCCATGCTAGAAAGGATTGTTCATGGGACAGTTTTACTATTCTGGGGAAGTTCTGGAACTAAAGAGGGGGCAGAGCACTACTGAACTGTCTCCCATGCTGGGAGTCTTTCCATTCTGCATTTTCTGCTTAGGACAGCAGAATCGATAGACTTTCTGTTCCTAACATCCCTTTGTAGAGGTTCAAATTTAGATAAAAAACCCTGTGATATAATTTTCCCAGCCTGAGGCCTGTACTTTACCAGATCTCCCTCATGCGGGATCTTTGAGTATCTGTGAATCCTGGACTGAGTTTGGTACTTTTGTGTGATTCTATGTAGAAATAGCATCTTCAGTCTCTGCTCCACTCCTGTTCATGCTGAGAGCTAGATAAAATTTATCTGCGGGCCTGATCCAACCCAAAAATTGTATGTTCAACACTTTGGTGTTATTTCATGGTCCCTTTTCTGATTCTGTGGATATAGGTGTGGTGTGCAAGAGACAAAGGGTTTTGCCAGTGGCAGTGCAAACAGGGTGTAGAGATGTGGGCTAGTATTATAGATACCACATGTTTGTTAAGTGCCCTATTTCAGCTAGTCTGCATGGTCCTATTAAAGCGAGTGTTGGCTCCTTTGATGGGGCACGAGACTGGTTTCCTTCATCATTTCCCCTGATTTATGTCCTAGCAGCAAAATTCTACATCAGTGGGGAAAGACCAAGTAACGAGACAAGTTAGCCAAGCCTCACGCCCTCAGCATGATAGGACATTAGATCCTTCAAATCCTTGCATTTAGCAGCCTGTTAGTTACAGGGTTTAAATCATGCCTTTTAAGATACAGGTAGAGACACTAAAAAGCTTGGGCCTTTCTGAATTAGGGCCTGGATTGTGTAGTTAGAGTCATTTTCTCAATTAGCTAAACATAAATCAGTATAACGAGGTGGTTGGGAGCACTGGGCAGGTTTAGTAACTTGTCTCTTCTGCCTCTGTCCATACCCACTCCCACCTGCTTGTCTGGCTGATCAGCCAGTGATTTTATTTTTCCACACTGCTAGATCTGAGCAGAGGGTTTTAATGCCTGAACTGGCTTTCACACCTGGCACATGTGTGCAAGAGGTGAGAACTGGGAGAAATTGCTCTTGCACAGTGAGTAAAGCAGGCCTCATGTGGCAGAGATCTGACAGTGTCAGCATTCCATGCCACACCATCCTTCAGAAGATGTGGACAGTGTCCTATTGAATAGGCAATGGTGTTCAGAAAGTCTAGCAGCAGTAGGGATGTTGTTTGCTGTGGTATCTGGGACTCAAAAGCATGTGTGGGGGCAAGGGCATTGCATTTGTACTTCAGAGCTGGGTAGCAAATGCATGACTCCCTTTTCCAGGGCTATGCCATTTAAGGGCTGTGCTATTTTCTGGAGACTGTTGGATGATTGAGATGGGACAGGTTGCCTTGCAAGCCCTGTTCAACCCAGTCATCTGAAGGAGCGCTGGGATCCATCAGAGCAGGTTGTAAGACAAAAGCTTGGAGATTTGTCACAGCAGAGAATGAAACTCCAAGTACTTGAAGAGCCTGTTTTGTGCCTAGTGATGCCACTGAAGTAGATATAAATCATCCAGTGTGAAAGCTGCAGTGCTAGGGACACCTCTTTAGTCTTGCATTTTGTAGAATGGAGGAGGATGTGAAAATTAATTATTAATTAATTAATTAATGTGGCTGAATTAAGGAACAGAATCACTGTTGACCCAGACCTTGCATGGGCTGAAACCGTGGCCCTCCCTGAGTCTGGTTGCAAGGGTTGGAGCCAAGTTAGACAAAAACACCCAAACCAGCGTTAATTGCTTTGTGTGTAATTAAAATGAAACATGGGTCATAAATAAATCTCTGAATAACGGGGACTCCTTAACTTTCCCCCTGTAAGGTTTTTGCTTTTCTCTGAAGCAGCTGGTAGTGCTGGTGATGTATCTGAACATAGAATCATCTGGTATGATTCTCTCATGTTCTTGTTATCAGTGCTGCTTGTGCCCTTCAAATGTCTTTCTGACATTTCTTTTCTCTGTGGTGCAGAGTAATGGGTCTTTGTTCTAGTTTGCAGGCATTACCTGATAATGCAAGGCCAAACTGAGCCCAAGATCTCAGTCTACTTGTTTATTGGGAAGGCATTGCTCTGACTTCACTGTGGCTTGGGACTCTTAAACAAATACTGCAACAGATTTATAATAGAACTGCAGCAGTCAAGGTCTCAGTGACCTGCATCAGGAGCAGCTCCACATGCATAATTGCTGACCATATGTTGCTTCTGCACTAGTACCTAAATGTCCTGAAGCAGATACCACTGAGTTATTTCACATACACAGCTTCCTCCTTCAAAGAGCCAGTAAATGAGATAGTAGAACAAAGGACAGAGTCACCCTATGAACTTCAAGCTTAGCAATGTCATGAGGTGTCTTGCTAGTAATCAATGTCAAGTGAGGACCTGGCTGCACTCCAGTAACAAAGTCCAGCAGCACCCTTCAGCTACCTACCACATAGCTAAAGGGCAGATGACCTTCTTGACCGCTGCTTTCACATGGCTGTGAACCACCATGTACCCAGGAGAGCTGGCTACAAAGAAGATGGAGAATCCCTTTTTACAAGGAGTCACATGGGAAAGATTGAGGAGTAATGGGTAGAAGTTACTCCTGGGGAGGTTCCAATTGGACACTAGAGGAAAATATTTCACAATGAGAACAATCAGCCATCTCCCCAGGGATATGGTAGACTCCCCAACATTAGATGCTTTTAAGATTTGGTTATACAGGATGCTGGGTCATCTCATCTAGGTCATGTTTGCCCAGAAAGGTTGGACCAGATGATCCTTGAGGTCCCTTCCAACCTGGTATTCTAGGGATGGAGAACCCTGGGAGTCGTTCCTGGGCAGCAGATAACAGAAGGTCAATGCTGGTGTGACTCCTTCACTAAAGGCTAGAGCTAGGTATCCAGCAGATGGTGTCTCAGCAAGCCATGGTATCTTCCTTACTTTCTCCATGTGGAAGAACTGTGTTGCACCACCACAGCCTTAGGAGGTACCTCATCATCAGCTCAGCAGGGGTACTTCACTAGTCTGTGTATGGTATGGCTGAAAAGGCACAAATTGGCTATCCTTCAGACTGTTAGTTTGGGCAACAAATTATAATGTCCTTGGAGACTCATGCTGTGAGCCTGTGCTGAAATCTGTGCTGAGTATGCTCACTGCCCTTGCAACATGAGCTCACTGAAGCGGAACAGCTATGTCTTTGCAGGCTGAGTCACTTTTCCCCTTCCAGAGTAGACAGGTTCTCTGTCCCAGGGAGGGGTTAATCCAATTCAGACATCATATTCTTCAAAGTTGTCCAATTTGGATCTGGATTAAGTTTTTGAGTATCACCAAAACAATGCATCATGTTTTGAGTAGTTCTGTAGCTGTTTAGGTGATGACTTTTGTTGCTGATTGTGCATATTTCATACTCTGTAGTGCTGATGGTGTCCTAGTGGTTGTGTCTCTGGCTTTGCTGTTGTGTGAGCTTCAAGTGGTTCCATGTTTTGGTGGTTAGCTTCATGGCAGAGAAGATGATGCTGTTAGCATGAGGATGTGCTCATAAAATACCAGGTCCATTTCAGCATTTTTCTAACACGCTTCTCTGATTCTCCATGAAGAACATCTAGCAGCTGTTTTAAAATGTCATGCCTGGTTCCCTGCAGGATTTTCTTCTTGCTTCCAGATCTTCCCACCACAACCACCCTCTCTGCTAAAATACCAATTGTTTTCTTTTCTGCATTCCTCCAATCAAAATATTTAGCAACGGACTTTTCTTCATGACATCCCACTGCATCCCCTGACTACTGTGGAGTGTTCATCAGTCTCATTGACATTAACCAGTTTTGCAGGAAACTAGCACTGTCAAACAGGCAGGCTCCCGCTCCTGGACTTGCTCAGCATATTTGGTATTGCCAGTGACAGACCCTCTGTGAGTCTCTTTGGGGTGATGCCCTCACTGGCAGAACCTGAGAAGCTATAAGAAATTATTTTCCTTATCCTGGCCATTGCACTTGGACATTCATGATGATTCTTTCTGGCCTTGACATCCACAAAGCTATATCTGCACTTCATCTGCACATCATGAAACACTTTCCAAGGCCTAGTCCATCTCTTTTGCCTCAACTGCCTGTAGCACTGGAGTCATCCCTTTTCAAACCATCCTAAGCCACCAGTAAGTTTTCTCCTGTCCAACTAGTTTTCCTTCCTGACTCTAGCAGCTGCATGCTAGGGAAATAACCAGGGCTTTTCAAAGCAACCAGGCTGAGCAGAATGTGGGGGAGTGCAAGGTGGTACTGAAAGTGTTTTGATTCATAGAATTAAAACTCAGTAGCATTAAACTTGCAGCCAGTTTCAGAAGCTTACATCCCTATTGTTCCTTCCACTTCTCACAGGCTTTGGGGTTATCCACATTCACTATTACACCTTAAATGCTTGCACTTAGAAATCTTTGCTTTCACCTACTGTGTCTGTGACCCCAGGGGTGGCTGTTTTGAGTTGATCACCTCTAGAGAGGTGACAGATGATAACCCATCTGGGCATTCCTGGAGAGAGCCAGAGGGAGACTCCCTGATGAGGGTTAGTGCTGGGGAAGGCATTTGGGATGGCTGCAATCCACAAACACATCAAAGGTGCAAATGGCTTTTATCAAGAGGCAGTAAAACTTTAATCCAAACTCCACTTTAATGTATTTGCCGCATATTTGAAAGGGAGCTGATTTCAGAAGTGCTTTGGAGTGTTTTAAAAATTCTCCTGGACCTTTGTCTTATAACTCTCTCCACTCTGGAAACCTGACGCTTTTGTTTCTGGGGTCCCAGATGTTTGGGACTCGTGACTATGGGGAGAGTGAGAATTGAAACCATTTCTAAACCTCTTCTGAAACACAGGCACAAACAGCTTTTTTCGAGCTCTAAACCCCTGTAAAACTCCGGGGTTTTTTATTTTTTTGTTTTTTTTTTTACCACAGATCACACTTGCAGCAAACACCACCTCCTCAGGCAGGCAGTGAGACATCTTCCCATTCATGTGTCAAAAATCCCTCATTTCCAGCTCAGTAAGGCTGCAAGACACTGGCCTTTTAGTATCCTGGGGTGCTTGCCTCTAGTGTGGAGCTTTAGGTCGATCCTGTTTTGCTGGAAGAAATCTAACATTAGTGTGGAAAACGGGAGCAATTCCCTGGCAAAATCACAGGAACTGTAGCCTTTCTCATTTTCTTTCTTTTTTAATTTTTCTTCAGGAGAGTCAAAACATTGCTGCTTTCATTTGGAAAGGGCAAGTGACTTTCCCATGCTGTAATACCCAGCAAGTGTTGAGAGAACGTGGTTACATAAAACCATATTTTTAATGCAACCGACAGACTGTCTTGAGAGCTAAGTGGTTTTTGACAGTTTTTATGCACCTGCTAATTCAAAGCTCTTAACATGTGCCAGTTAAAAAGAGCCAGGCACTAAAACATCCACCCTGTGGACGGCAGGGACTCAGCTGCACACCAGAGCACAGAGAATCCATGCAAGGTAGAAATTCGGCTTCTCTTACAGGACTGAGTGGTACACAGCTAACTCCACTCAGAGATTTTGTTTCCTGGTCCTGCTTGGCTTTGAAGATTCCTGCTTCTGCTTTGCACCTGAAGAATGGCTGATACTTCTTTGGGTTTTTTCTTTTTGCTTTTCCCAGTTATAGCAGTTATCAGAAAAAAAAGATGCTAAACATCCTGTCAGGACTATGTTCTTAAAAGAGATGTACTGATAATAGCTCCCCAGGCTCCTCTACTAAATTTGTGCCTCCATGTTTTCTGGACAGTGAGATTGCTTCACATAATCAGTGCTGAGACAGGCATTGGCAAAGCCCAGATGGAAACCTGACACACCGTTCTCCAGTGTGTCTGCTCAGGTATCACCTTTGCAGTCACTGCATGCTCAGAGGATGTACATGGTCTGTTTAGACACAGCCTTGCTGTCAGTAACATAAAGTAAGGCCTGGAAGTCCTCCTCTTCTAAAATTTTCCTTCTGATCCACCCCTTCAGTAAACTTTTAATTTAGAGATTTTCTCAGGATCATTTTAAACCTCTCACAATGAGATCTTCCTGTTTCCTTCCTAGAGCTTTCTCCCTGTGCCCTATCTGCTCACATCCCATCTCCACAGAATTTTGGCTGGCTGTCCACACCGTGGGCCACCTGATAGCCTCATCCCTGTAGAGGAGAACTTTGAAACTCAGCACCTTCTAATATTAAAAAACAACCAAAACCAAACCTGAAGGCAGGTACAACAAACTAAGAAAGCTTGAGAATTTTAAATATTTGCATTCTCTGACACAGGAGTTTCTGTGGAGGAAATGATCAGCTAACCCTGAAACAAGAGGCCACTCGATTTTTGTGCAAGCCCAAAGCAGTTATGACTGTGCATTTGGGATGTGTTTCTGTGTAAGCTGGGGGATAGCATGCCACTGCCACTTCCCTACTGTATAAACTTGATCAAGCTTAGTAAAGCCCTTAGCTGATAACTGAATTGCTTTCAGGAGATGGGGCTGTAGCACTTCTAGACCCTTCCTTGATCTCAGGGCCAAGAGGCATGGTAACAGTCTATAGTGTTGGACTCAAAAGAATTGTGACACAGCAGAGGTGTGTGAAGTCCAGGAACAGCTGTCCCATAGGGTTGGAGATACGGGTTGGAGAGGGAGGGAAAACTGCCCTGGTTTCATTTGCATGCCAGGCCTGTTGGGGTGTCTAAGGTAAGCTGTGGCATACATTCTGAGGTGGAGATGAATCCAACACTGCTATCTTACCTGGATTACAAGCAGGCAGCAGGTTTGCCTGCAGCAATGGAGGAATCGGGTGGTGGCTCTCAACCCAGCTGAAGGAAAAGGTGCTTTCAGAGGATACAAGAACATACATTTGGAGGACAAGTGTGCCTTGGTACATTCTGCATGTTGAGCTCTATCTGAGATCACTGCAAGATGCTTAGTGGAGCTGATGCCCTCCATCACACATGTAGGGCATGTGTGATGTCTGTAGCCAAAGGTGAAGGAAGCCCTGCTGGGGCCTAACCTTGGGCACAGCAGATGTGCTGAATTTGCATGCTACATGATGTAGAGCCTCAGGTTAGTGGAGACCTGCTTCAAATTACAGCTCCACTAACCTGGACAGTTGGCCCTGAGTGAGGTCTAGTGTCAAGGGCTGATCAAGGGCTGCTTGTCTCATACACTGCGCAGAGCTGATGGTTGGGATTCTGCTGCTGGCTGGTTTTCTGTAGTGGTGCTGAATATCAATGTTCTTTCTTGCATCTCTGCTAAGAGGCATAAAGCTCATTCCTTACAGGCTCCATTTTTAAGCCTGATTGCAGAGAGAAAACTCATCATTAATAACCTGTCAGGATGGTATTAGTATCTCTGAATGCTGCATTTGAGCTTGAACTGACAAAAAGGTCTTTTTAAGAGAGAAACACTAGATGAAGTCTTGTCAGGGCAATAGATGGGGCTAGGATTCCACATCATTAACACTCAGTCTGTGTATTACAAAATCAACTGGCAGGACAAATATGATCCAGGGCAGGTGTGTGTACACTGTTGCTTTGTGTTGAATTAGCTAGAACATGCTATATAGTGTTTATATTGGCTTCATGTTTTACACTGGCTGCAGGAAGACATATGATACCTCATCTGGCATGAATTCTGTTGGACTAAAGTTGCCCCATAACAATTCAGAGGATAAATTTGACTAGGCAGAGTGGTATACACTGCATCAATGTTTTGCTGTATGGAGTGACAGCACTTTTAATCCAGTCCTGGGTACCCTCAAACAAAACTTTCTATTTCAGTACTGCTTAACCATCCAGATACATGTGATGCTCATGGGTGATGTTTCCTTGAAGAAATGTGAGCTCTGCACCTGCTGAAAGGTTAGAGTTATTTCTTAGATTGCTTCTTTAGTAGCTTCTTTGTGCAGACTTGACCTGTAGACTGTATGTTTTCAGGGTGCAACTTCCGAGCAAGACTAAACTGCAGGTGTGCTGACCTGTCCTGAAGTGACAGAAGGGGAAAGGATCACAGAATGTCCTGTAACTCATAGCCGCAATCTAGTCCACCCTATCTGTACTGACAGAAAATTGTCCAATAGTTTCTGCACCCTGCAGTGATGGAGAATCTGTCTGCCACCAGTAGAAGGTTACTCCAAGGTCTAACTGGAAACCACACTGCTGCATTTTAAACTTGGGTATTCTTGCCCCATTAACTGTGTTTGAAGGGAATGTTTTTTCCAATTCCCAACACACAACTCTTCCTGTGTTACCCTTTAAAGCATTTGCACAGCAGGCTCTGCAGTGAGACAGGGAGTGAAATATGCATGGTGGGAAGCATCCAAAAGTTGCTCAGATCTGCACTGAGTTTCCAACACTAATTGAGCTATCTGTGAGTCATCGTCATGCTTGTGCATCAACTCATGTAGGTATCCTCAGAGCAAGCAAAGAACTGGATCACTGCTTGCTTGCATGGACAACAGCACCGTGTTTCATGGTTGCTGTCCTTGTGAGGGCACAGGGCTATGATGTATGATAAGTTCATAAGAAAAGTATAGTGGGGTGCTTATTTGCTGCTATATTCAAACTCAGAAACACGCTCAATTTGCAACTACAAGAAAATGATACGAGTCATAATTCTAGCTGAGAGCCTAACTACTTTTGAAAACATGTTGTCTCTCTTTCCATCTGATTTAAATTTGAGAATCACTCCATGTCCTAAAACTGAATGATTTTATCACCTCTTCACCAGCCAGAGTATGTGATGACAGATTTTTTGATCAAACTAAAGAATAACTTTGCTGAGAGATCTCCCAGTTTTTACCCATCTGAGAAGCCCAGATGTTTCCTTAGAATCTCCTCATCCTTTCACTGCAAAGGTGGGCTGCTCTGAGTGCAGAACAGCCTTCTAGGCTGGAGAGAAAAGGGAGACTGAAACACAACCTCCGGGTCAAGCTTGAAGGTAGAATTTTCTTTCATTAAGCTCAAAGAAGATGCGTAAATTACTTAATTTTTTAAGAGTGTACTAACTTCTTCTGAAGTTAGAAGCACTGTTCATGGGGTAAAATGTGCAAACTTCATTTAGGATGCTAAACCAGTTATATTAGTTATATTGCTTAAAAATGTGCGGAGCAAAATAAAATAAGCCTTTTTTTCTGGTATGCTTTTCTTTAGAGAACTTCCTGAAAAGCTGAACTTCCCTGGATTGGTGACTGTGCACCATCTTACAGCCAAAAAGCACTTGGCAGAAAGGTGATGCAAATGTGACCCTAAACATCAGAAGGCAGCAAAGTACTTGAATGCTGATGCACTTTTCCCAGCTGCTGGTGACAGATTAATTTCTAGGGCAGATGGAATAGCTGATCTATCTTGGAAATGGTTTTCCTTTCTACAGCCATGTGCAGTAACGAAAACAGCAATTTCCAGTGGTACTTTCTTCCCAAGAGTAGGTCTGTGGCGGACTTCACATCCCCTCACTTAAAGTATCTCTGAGTCCAAACTGGACAGCTTGTTTCCCTCTAAAATCAAGTGGCATATTTGGAGTATGGTTTGTGTAAGGATCTTGGGCTGGAATTTCTCACCGTCAGCTATAGAGGGAGTTGTGATGAGTGACTTCAGCACTATAGGAATTGCCCAGTTTAGAAGGAAATTGGGTAGCCAGACCTGCAGGAATTGCTGTACTGATCTACTCCTTAGAGTTTCTAGCCAGCCATGTCCTGAGGTGAATGATTGCACCTGGGTGAATAAAGGATGCTTTGTACTGTGGTCAGATTTAGATACCTGAGAGAGGCGACCAAGGAATGAAGCAATTCTGTTTGGTTTGAACCAAGAGAGTCTTAAGAAGAGAGGAAAAAAATATAAAAAAATAAAAAAAAAGATAAACCAGAAATATTGAGGCAAGCTAGGCCATGGTGTTTGATCTGAAACCCAATGTCCCGTTTTACAGTTTAATTCCATTTTTTTCCAAAAGTCAGACTTTTCAATAAGACCTCCAAAAGGCTCATTTCAGAAACACCTACATGAAGTCAACCTCTTTGCTCTGAAAACACTTTGGAATGAAATGTTTTGAAGTTTTAAAAAGAGCCTCCTGTATTAGGCTTGTTGGGTTTGTTTGTTTTTTTGGCAAAATGTGCTTGTCAAATTCAGCCCAACTTTGTGAATGGTTTATGTCCCTCCAAAATTAAACTCTGGTCAAAGTTACTGTTCATTGCACAAATTCACCCACTGTATCTATGAATCTGCCAACAGCAAAACGGAGTCTGTGATTCAACCCGGAGCTGTTCCACCTCCTTGGAACCAGGGAGGAGAACCCAGGGCATTTTCATAAAGGAATCAATTCAGCTCTCAGTAATCAAAGCCCAGGTCCTGCTTCCTTCCAAGGGCATCTGGAGTCCCCTTGCTGCAAGTGGCTCAAATTCCCATTGTCTCTATGAGGAGGCAAAGCACATCCTACCAAATGAAGGAAATAGAAGATCATGGGAAGAAATGGCCCAAACTCCTTTCATTTATCTGCTTCCAAGAAAAAATAAGAGCATGAGACATGAGGTTACTTTTCAGGCACTCTCTAATGACTTGGATGATCCAACGAAACAAATGAAAGCAGCCGGGAGTGCGCTCCACTCCGACACAGCAGAGAAATATTTGCCAATGCAGCAGCTCTGCAAATGTGTGAGGCTGTTAAGCTCCTAATCCCATGTCTTATTTTTATGAATTTTCACACTAGTGGGATATAATGAATGTTGAGCCCAAAGACATTAATTACTCAGGTCCTTTTTTTGAGAGGAATTTCGATGGAGTGTAACGTTTTAAATTACAAGGTGTGAAATAAACTCTACAAAACTTACAGCTTTAGTGGAGGAACTCCAAAATCAAATAAAAATGCAAAACCGCTGATGAAGTCCAATTTACTGTAAAATGCCCTGGATCGTGGTGTTCCAGTCATTTTTTTCCCTACATACTTTGGTTAAAATAATTTATATCCGCTGCAGTGTTTATGTACCTTAAGCTTTATTTATTAAAGGATATGTATATTTCAAGCCCAGTTTTAATGAGACATGCTGAAATCTGTAAGGTACAGTGCGACTTTTGTTCTAATCAGCACTCAATCTCTTCTCTTTACTTTTTCTGTGTTGAAAACATTCATGTTGGAGGGAAAGGGACGTGTGTGTATGTGGGTGTATATAAATTTGAGATATGTATCAATGTATGTATAAAGTAATAAGCAAAATTTATTTCTCTTTTTCTATCATCAGGGCAAATACTCCATCACTGTTCAGTCTGAACACTTTAAATCACGGGTGAGTTTCATCCTTATTCTTAGAAGAGGACAATTACTTCCTTTTTTTTTAGGCAAATTATTTATTTGCCAAAAATTGTGCTTTAGGTTGGCTGAAATTGTTTGTGAATTCACATCAGCTTGACGAACTGCTCTGGAAAAGGAAGACAAATAAATCCAAGTGTTTTGGCTTTGTTTTCTAATGAAATGTTTTGAGATTTCATTTTGAAACAACACCCTGGAGCTAAAGTTAACATCAACTAAAAAATACTTTGGAAGCTTAGAAACTTAAAATTGTGAATTAAATGAGACCTTAGGGATGTTCCTTGTGGGAGTTGCTTTGAAACTTTCTTCCTGTGTTTTCATTCTTCCAAGGAAATGGAAAATATTTTTGCACAGATAAATGAATTAGAAAACGATAATGTTTATGGCCATTTTGGTATAGCTTCAGGAGTAAGTTATAAATATTCTATTAGTTTTAAGAGCTTAATCAAACTTAAGTTGTATTTTCAAGACATTGTAGAAAACCTGGCTTTTGTTGACACCTCAGAACAAGATAAAAGGTATTTAAATGCTTAAACTTTTCTGATAATACTGGAATATGGATATGAAGCTGGTTGTGAAAATGTCCCTTGTCGTGCCTAAACCACTACTGAAAATGGTACACAGGTTCCTAAACAAAGCCTTGGGTGGCACGGTTTAGTGTGAGGTGTCCCTGCTTATGGCAGGGGGGGTTGGAACTAAATGATCTTAAGGTCCTTTCCAACCCTAACTATTCTATGATTCTATGAAACCCCTTTAAATGGATTACAGAGCACATACAGGATATCATGGGCAAGAAAGTGACTCTCCCTACAAAACAGGTTTTGGTAAAAATGGAAAACTTCTGCCAATTTTTTTCAATTTAATGGAAGAAGGAAAGACAAAAATCTTTAGTGTAAGGATGCCTGTCAAAACGAGAGCAAAATAAAATCTCTTCTGTATTAACAGAAGTGGAAAAATTCTGGGAAAAAAAAAAAGAAAAAAGTTTTGCTAGGCTTTTCCCCAAATATGTGTTTCAGAAGCTATCTGTAAAGTGAAGAAGGTTTCAGGTCTGGTGAACTTGATTTCCTCCCCATGTTTTCCTCTGCACATAGAGCCACTTATTTTTCTGATGAAGCTAAAGATGCGAGACCCCCGCAAAGTGAAGTGAAGTCTGGGAGCAGAGGGGGGAAACTTTTCTTTGTGTCATGGAAAAATGTTAGCTTAAAAGTGAATGCATTCCTTGAAAGTGAACCCCGAAGCACAAAAATAGCTGAGCAAGGAATTTAAAGGGAAAAACATTCAGAGTTGGGGAGCAGAGTAATAAAGTACAGGTTTGTTCTGTAACAAATTCCAGCGCTTGCAAGACTTTTTTAGACATATGGAAGTCCATTTAGGAGGAAAATTGGTTGCAGCCGCTGATTCAGAGCCTATTGGAATCAGTGGAAACGTTTCCATTGTCTTCTGTCCTGAAGAAATGCTGTTTCTGTCCTTCCTTCCATCCTTAGCCTGTGCTCACTCTCTGGGCCATATGGATTTCATCTCCCTCAACGACATGTAAGAGAAGAGGGTTTGGCTGTTTAACGGCATGATGTAGCTATGTGGACAGGAATGGTTGATTTCTACTTGATTGGCTACAAATCAGGTAACCAACGCCTCAGTTTTGAGAGGCTGTATTTGGAGGAGTTATCTGGGTGCGTCTGGCTCTCCTATCACAGAGCTGAACATGGCTTTAATCACATCAGCACGCTAATTGTGCCCCTCAAGAAGAGCTTGGAGGAATGAGGGTCTGTGTTTTGACAACTGTCAGATTTCTTTATTGCTAACCATAATTGCTGGGTTGTCCCTGGGAAAGCACACTGGGTAATTGCTTATCTGGATAGTACCTCCCTTCAGCTATTTCAGCTCAGAGACTTTTCTAGCATTAAACCCAGAGCCAGGCTGCCTGCAGAGGGTGGACAAACCAAATCCACCAAGAACTGGTTTTAAGCATTGACTCCTGTTTCTCCTTTTGCATGGCAGGCTCCCAAAACTGGAGGCACAGAAGTTAATAGATGCTCAGAAGCACTCCCTGATCATATAGGGTATTGCCTTCAGACATATTTGTGATCACTGCCACTATCTGCCTCCTACCATTGAGGCCAGAACCAGTCCCCACTTTGGTGGGGCAAGAAATGTAGAAGTATTTCAAGATGAAGTATTTCAAATGTTGAAGTATTTTCAAGAAGTATTTTCAAGAAATGTTGAAGTATTTCAGCATCTAGAAGAAAAAAAGGATATTTTCTGGACTGGAACTAGGTTTGAGAAAGAGCATGCGATCAGATGTGAGATGAGGGACAGAGGTGGATTTCTGCCTTCAAACAACACCCGTTTTACTGGATCTGAGTGCCTACCAGGCACTCAGAACATGTCAGCAAGCAGCTGAGCAGGGCTCCCAAGGCAGTGCTGACACATGGATGTGACAGACTCCTTGCTGGCATTGCAGGCAGCAACCTGGGGCTTGCATTTTCTGGAGGAAATCATGAGAAATCTGTGAGTGCACACAGGAGGCTAAGAACAGAGGGCAGGAGCTCAGCTCCCATGCCACCCCAGAGGTGCTGTGTGTCACAAAGTTGCTTCCCTTCACTATCCCTCCTTCTCTTTCATTCATATCTTCCTTGCCACCCCAAAGTTCCACATCCTGGGATGGGCAGAGGTGCTCATCTCTGCCTCCTGTTTGTAACGACAATTCTGTGCTGCTGTCATCTCCTGCATAAGTGGACATGCCAACAAGGAAATCTTCCCTGAAACCAATCCTGGGTATCAGCTGGCTCTGTTCCCCTCCTTTCTCCACTGAACTGCAAGTCTCGTGGCAATCTTCTCTGGGTATTCTGGACAATGAATGTGTTTCTTGCCATGTAATTGGATTATCCACTTTAGAAAGAAAAAGATGTGGTTTTGTTCCCATTACAAAAACAAACAAACAAGGACTGATATTTATTACAGGCCAAGGCTACTCAACAAGTGTTTTCTGGAATTCTAATAAATTGCTGAAGAAAGTTTACAGCTGAGCACTAAAGATGGTTTAGCTTTCCAAGAGGCTGGGATGTATTTATTTCCCATTTTCTTAACCCGCAGCATGGTGAACAGCTTAACGTGCTCTTTCCAGGGTTCAGATGGTGTCAACCCAAGCCCATGCTCTTCACCCCGAAACAGTTAACCGCTTCTTAATTAAAACCATGCCAATTATTCATTTTCAAGTTTTGCATTTATTTTTCCCCACTTGCGCAGCCTGCTATTTGGTTTTGCTTCCACTTCATTAAAAGAGCTTCCAAAAAATAAAAACAAACCTAAAATCCCCATCCATACACCCAAACCAAAGAACACAAGTATTGTGCAATGAGGCTTTTAACTAAACAGCATTTTGTGTGTCAAGGGGATATCTGCAAAGCAAAGGGCCATGCAGGTTAGAGAGGATTTGCTTTGTGGCATCTGGAGAACGATTTGTCCTTTGAACAGTGGGCAAAAAGAGGTGGGTTGACTGTTAGAAAGAAAGCAGCAATGCAGGAAACCCTGAGGACATCAGTCTCAAGATTGTAGAAGGAGAAGGAGGACTGGTAACCATCAGCAAGTGGGTCAGGGCATCCATGCACAGCTGCTTGAGAGGTCTCTGTCATGTTGTGCTGCCTGTGTAAGGAGTCATTCAGCAGCCAGGCCCAGGGAATCCCATCCTGCAACAGTTTAAACACCCTCCTTGCTTCAAGCACATCATTTGTGCATGAAGATGAGTGTGGACAGATGTCCCTGTGGGAGCAAGGCACTTAAATCCATGTTGGTTGTTAAGCACATGCTTAAGTATTTGGCTGGATTAGCAGACTGGTATTGAAATGTTTGCTTTTTGACAAAGTTGATTTTTTTTTTTCAGTTCATTACTGAGCCCGCCAATGACATCATTCGTTTGCAAGATGAGAAAAAGTGTATAAACGACCTTAAAAAAAAATAAATTAAACAAGAAGCAATTTTAATGGCCACTTCCAGAGGAGATTTATGGATGTGCATAAAGCTACTTTCCATAGGAGAAGGACTAAGCTTTTAGCAGTTACCTTGGTTTGGACTTTTTTCCCTGTTGCAATATAATACCCACAAATATTTGTGAGTTGTGACTGTGCTCCAAAGAGTTAGAAAGGGGGGTGGAGGGAGAAAAGACGAGAACAGTGGTGCCAATTTGTCTGCCCAGACTCTTGATTATGGGAGGGTTGTTGTTTTTTTTCTTTCCTGGAGGGGAGAGAAGCTGGTGGGACGCTGTCTCTCTCTGGGGTGAGGGATACCTGATATCCAGCCCAAGAGCAGTCCAGCAGACTGAACTTTCATCTCCAGCAGCAAGGGATTTGAACACAAAAAAAGAACCCTCAACCAAACCTTGTGGATAAACTTCTCAGCTAAATTTGGAGAACTTGAAGTTGGGCAAATTAGGAACATTTGAACGTCTGCTTGTAAAAAGCATGGAGAAGAGAGAGAGGGGAGATCCCTTGGAAGAATGGAGGTGGTTTCAATACATCTATTTATTTATTTGTGTGCCCTGGGCCCTGCCCTCCTCCTGCCTAGCCTGCTATCCAGTGACCCTCGGTGCTGATTAAAGTTCCCCGGTGACCTCTGAGTGCTTTTGTTACCCTGCCTGGTAATAAAACCCCACTTAAATGGCTGGCTTATCCAAACCCACGGATCCTTATGTAGTCAGCTCCGGAGCCAACTCAAGTCTGAGCCCTTGGGAACATGCAGTTTAGCTCTAATTTATCTTGGCTAGCTCTGTTTAGCTGGCCCATGGGTGTTCCTGGTGGCTGCCTTGGTGCCCTCAGGTAGCCGTGGTAGGTGAGTAGGCAAGCTGAAAGGGCCTCAGACTGGTTTCTTGCTAGGGAGAGTCCTGGTTCCTAAGGCAGGTAATCCCACTGAAATCCCTGAAGGAGATGGAGCAGGCTTAATGTGATGAAGACTAACACCACCTACCTGCAGGACTACGTCCTGACACCCAACCTGCTGAACCAAAGCCATGGTGGGGAGACGTTTGTGCTGATACTGCTGCTGTTTCCTGGTGGAATCCATGAACCCATATCTTTGAGATCATGTCAGGATCGTGCTGACACATACCTCCACAAAGGCAGCCCTCAGGGCCAGAGGCAGACCTGCAAGCTATGCAGGTATCCCTAGCAAAAGCAAAGCCAGGGAACTGAAGTGCTGAACTCTGATTCAAGCCCATGCTGGAGATGAGGACATTTGTGTCCTCATAGCCCCTCTTCCACTTGCAGCAAAACTTACAGAAAAAGATAAGAAACTAGCTCCTGGCTTTGCCAGCTAGAGAATGTGCTTGTCATCTCTGTTGAAAGCTAGGTGGCAACTGTTGAAACTCTGTCTGGAAATCTGAAAACTAGGACTTCTACAGACAAACTGATGAACAAATTTCCGCTCTCCCAGCCCCCTCCTCCACTTGTATTTTATAAATGACAAGTTGAGGGAAGGGCTCCAGCCCAAACTGGGTTGGGGGAGGTCTGAGCAAAGCCAATTTGAAAAGGTAGAAGCCCTACTATTGGAAACCACAACCCAGGTGCTGCGCAGACTGCCCAGCTTCCCCACCCTGAAAACCAAACCTCTGAGATCTGGGGGTATACTCAGGAGCCATCCAAACTCGACTTTGCAGATTTCTCTGACTGCATTTGGCGCAGAACTCCCACCTCAACCCTCAGCTGAGCATGCCACCAAGCCTGCTTACATGGTGACAGTTCCTGTGATGGTTCTGTTGTTGTGAGCTGGCTTTTCCCTTACCCTGAATAATGCATACTTTTCTATCCTTCCTTACACACACATCTTTCCTTACTCCTTGGCCAGAGGAGATGTCAAACAGAGAACCCAGTGTCCTGGGGCCACCTCCCTTATTACAACTGGTACCCAATAGAAAAAAAAAAAGTGTGTGGCCTTGCCCCACCATCCATGTGGGCCTGAAGCCCCATGCATTGTACATGTGTGCCAGTGCTTTCCTGCCTCAGGTTCTAAATCTCATATGGTGTCAGTGCTGCGATATTCCTAAATAAGCTCCCGATGCTTAGTATTTATCACCCCCATGTACCAGTAACAAGCCACCTTGCTCTGACTGGAGATGTGATAGCACTTCCAGGAATGATTGTGTGTGATGTGAACTCAGTCCCTCTTTCAAAATATTATGCAGAGGAATAATAAATCTCAGTTTTAAATTGCTGCCCCATTTAAGCTTTGATTAGACTCTGATGGTCTGTTCACCCTGGAGCTGCTGGTATTAATCTGCATGCTAAACCCTAATTATAAACTGCTCTTGGCATTTCCAGATGATATCAAGATGTTTGGGATTAAAAGAAACCCTGATGTTGAGTTTACAGCTTGAAATGACTGTAGACAACCTGATCCCCACAGATCTAATAACACACCTCTGTGTGGGGAAGAAAGAAAAGAGGGAGATTTGGCCCAAGTGTGTAGCAGGAGTTTGTGGGGGAGAGGTCTGGCACCAGATTTGAATGTGTGCATACATACCCAAACTCTCACACACGCATGTAAGGTAATACACCTATATGTACACACACGTTCCCACAAGTGCTCTGTCTCCAGATCAGCATAGTTCTTACCCAGCCCTGGGTAGAGAAAGTGCAAAGAGGCTTGAGATGACATTTCAGTGAATCAGCGTGACAGGGGGATGGAAGGAAAACTTTCCAGGGCAAAGAGTTTTGGTTTGGCTCCCCAGCACCTGGGTTTCAACAAGAGAGCCCAACAGTGGGGGTATCACTGAGGTGGGCAAGGAATGGGATAGTATGGATGCGGCCTGAGAAGTGGCCAGCAACAGTGATATCTGATTTGATGCTTCTCATCAGCTTGCCCCTGAGGAGCTGTGGCTGATGTTTTGGGGTGCAAAGGAGTGGAGGTCCATCTTGGAGCATTTCCCCTCCAAAGTAACTGCTGCTATGATCCTTAAAGAGGAGTAAGGCACATTTGTGCCATTCTGTCCTCTGAATCACCTAATCTGCTTGCACTCTGGTGCAGACGTCAGACGAGTACTATAGGGTCCCCAGCACCTTGCATGGCTAAAACCAAGAAGCACAAAACTGTAATAAACTGTGTGTGTATTGCACAAGCTTGTGCAACAGTACTGGCTGTTATCTCCTCCTTCTCTCTGCTGCTCTCCTGTAATATTATTTTTAAATTGCTAGGTTAAAACATATTTGGGAGATTGAAAAAGGGCTCTAAGACTTTACATGCTGAGAAGTTTCATAAAAATAAGGTAGGGGAGAGATACTCAAACTACTTTCCCTTGCTGAACAAAATGCTTCACCTGAGTGCCATGATATTACTCGACAGTTGAGAATCCACACCTGTGTGTCACAGCCTTCACAGGTTCTGCTGCCTCTTTGTTGTTTTGTTTTGGTTTTTAACTTAGGTAGCAGATAAGATATTTAGGGCACCTGAAACAAGTGGGTAGTCTATGCTGGGAAAGGCACGTGGTGTGGTAGTTAGTGCAGAGGAGCTAAATGTGGGAGCAGAGCAGTTTTGGCTTGCTTGGTGTCTTCCTCCATGGAGTGTGAGCTGCCCTGAGAGTGTTACTTCTGCCAGCTGTTCACCTGCTCTGTGTATTTCTTGTTGGCTGTAAGACCTTTGGGAAGGTGGTCACCTCAGCTCCTGTTTGTTGTACTTGAAAACTGCTACCAAGATAAGGAAGCTCCTGTTCAGATAGGTGCAAAGGTGAAGCGAATGTTTCTGAGGGCTTATAGCATACTTGGGTAGCTCATATATTGGAGAACCACAGGAGCTGCCAGAGATTGCTTTCATTGGAAGTCCCAGGAATGAGCACAACTACTCAAGTTAGACTTTCTCACTGATGCAGCAGATTGAGCTTGTAATTTTCTGTGAGAAAAGAAAGCAGAAGCAAATGTGATGGTCATCTGCAGAAGTACAGGTCTTGGGTTTTCACCTCCTTGATATGCAGCTGGGGGAAGGAGAATGGTAGAGCTTATTTGTGGTTTCTGCCTCACCTCTGAGCATCATGTATGGTCACAGCATACGAGATGGGTTTTGAGGCAGAGCTCTGCTGAGGCATGAGTCTCGCTAATATCCTTTATAGTGATAACCACTTTGGGGAGCAGGAAGGACCAAATTGGGGTCTGGCTGCTGTTTGCAGTATGACGCTTGACCCTTCAACTGTGGGGGATTTACCTAGAAGATTTCTATATGTTTCAGAATATCTGGGCTTCCTCCTTCCCTGTCAGCAGAAGCTGAGAGGTCCCTGCATTGCTGGGAGTGTGAGCAGGAGGCAATCATTTGATGGACAGCCCGGGAAGGTAGAGGAATGGGTTTGTAAGCATTTGCCAGGCAGGAGCACATTGAAAAGGAAAGGTGAGATGGGAAGATGATGGGGAATGGGAACTGCCTATTCAGCATGACACCAGGCCAATGGTAAGGTGGGAAATAGATGTCTAGCTTACCATGGCCTAACTTCATGGCATGTGGGATGTTGAAGCAATGTACACATTTGCTGTCAAGTGCCATCTGTGGCAACCTTCCTAGCCTCAGGGTCATGAGAACTGGGGTATTCTATCACCTTTGCTTTGGGTTTGATGCTAAGGATGAGCTGTCTTTGCATCAGTTTCTTTGTCTGAAACAGGTGAAAGTGGGTTGAGATCTTTGGATTACAGCAAGCCATGGTGTGGTTCATTCCCATCCTATGGCTATTCATTCTGCAGAAACTCCTGGAGGCCCTGGAGTGAGTGCATGGGCTGGCAGTAGGACACTTCCACAGGAAGAAATTTAATATATCTGATATGGATGCCTCATCCTCTTCTACCTTTCCTGCTTGTGGCTGGAGGGTAAGAAGATGAACACTAGAAGGCAGTAATACTGTTCAGCATTCAGGTAAGGTGATAATACCTGCCAGTACTCTATAACCTGAAGTTTTCTAAAACTTTGAACCAAGTTAAAGGAAATGGCTAACAAAGGGATGTTTCATGCTTGTCCTGTAAAGATGGCCCTACTTCTGATTTAGTGGCTGGCTGAGATCTGCAGCTAGGCAGGGTCCTGGGATGCCCTGGCTTGCTTGCCCAGGAGCACAGAAATCATGTCCTTCATCCCCTCCCTCTCCTCATCTTTCCAATTCTTTCTTTTGTTTGTCTTTTACTCATGATCTTTGTGAGCCACTTTTGTCTGTCACTTTCTTTTCTTGTGATTTACTTCCTGCACAAGACAAGGTCCCTTCACCCATCCCGCCTATAATCCCTCAAACTCAGGCTGATCAAGCTCACTGTTCGCAGCCTTCTTTCTTTGGAGGCAGAGCTGGAAGAGTTTTCTTTGGATTTATCTTGTCCCTCAGCAGAGTTCTCCCACCCAGTCTCAGAAATGCAGTTGTGTTGTAGGAGGAGGCATCTGGGAAAAGGAGGTATTTAGGCCACTTCCAGAATGTGAACCTGGCATCCCATGTTGCTTTTTGGCCTATGGTGCTATCTGCACAGGGAGCTCTGTGGCAGACTTAAGGGGAAAGCCACAGTAGCCAGTCATGGAGCTGGGTCCCTTTATTGCGTTACAGATGAGACCATCCCTTTGTAGCAGATGCACTCATGTTGATGTGGTCACCCACAGAACCAGCTTGCTTTCACCCACCATCTTTCCAGGGCATTTGCTGGCATTAGGCTGGATTCCCAAAAAATCCCAAGACTGGGAAGAAGGGCTGTCTGAAGGATGCCTTTAGACATGGGGAGTTTAAGGAGAAATACTTCTTACCAGGAATGTCAGTGGGATGTTGGTGACAGTAGCACAAAGAGCTCTTGTGGCTTCTGGTGTCACCCCCATAGCGGGGGTTTACAGGGAGCTACGAGTAGACCCTACTGCCAGTAGAATGGTGTATTTACGGCTGGGAGTCCACAGCACCCACTCAGGAAGGACAGGCCAGTTCCAACATCCATTTAAAGAAGTGGGTGAAAGAAGGTAAAACCTAGCTCACCGAGAAGGCAGACAAATGCCTGGGAAAGGCAGAGAAAAGGGTGTTTCATGTGTTGAGCAGCACACAGATGTGTACAGATAACCATTCCTCACAGCATGGCAGTATGTACACCCACCCTGCCATGCCTAAACCTGGACACCTTGAGAGCCCGGGTACAAGTTGTCTGTTTGCATCCAGCCAGATACAGCCTTGAACACTGCGTGAAGACACAGCCCCTTCCCTATCCAACATGTGCTGCAGGACATCATGCACAAAAGCTCCCTCATGTGCAGAAAAAGGGCCACACCAGCATGCAGTAAAGCACATACTGCTGTGTACATAGATGCATATATAGAATTTTGGGTGTAGTACACCCACATGTTTCTGTCCACATGTACAACCTTGCTCTGGTGCTTTTTCTGGCCTTTCCAGCCTGTGCCCACCATCTTTGCTTGCCTCCAAGTTGGGTACAGCAGAGTCCCACAGCTCTACTATGCTTGCTAGGGTCTTAGAGACTGCAAAGGGTAAACTGGGATCTGGGGGGGGGGGGGGGCGGAAGGAAATGAGGAAAA
>NDXB01010910.1:42627-61155 GCA_002631895.1 Agapornis roseicollis | reverse complement strand
TTTTTTTTTTTTTTTGTTTGTTTGTTTGTTTGTTTTTTAAGATAGAATTTTTGACCTCTGCTTTTTTGTTTGGTTATTTTGTCTCATTGTTGATAGCTCATTCAATGGTATGGAGAAAGCATGAGCAGCAAAAGAAAAATTGTTATGCTCATATTTCGTTTGTGAGGAATGAATACACCCTGCTTTGGTCCAGTACTTGCACAAGTTCTGCGTACTGGAGTTATTACTGTCCTTGAATTTCTCTTTGGTATAAAAACAATGGCAGTATGGGGGCTGTGCTTCTCTTCCAGGCTGGCAGATTGCACCAATCTGTCAGGGCTGGTTCACAATTAAACTTCGGGCACAGGCTGCCTGTGGCCCCCTGTGACTTCTTCAATCTCAGTGGTCATCATTACCCTGCAATGCTGCTGCTCCTTCCCGAGGAAGCAGCAACCCTGCAGGGGCAGCCAGGAGGAGGTGGGTTTCTTTGCTTAGGCTGGGTCAAGCAGAGCATCCGTGCTGGCTTCAGCCCCCTCTTCTCAGGCAGTGGATTGAGAGCACAAGGAAGGGGTATTTCAGCAGGCACATTTTTTGGTAATAAATCTAGTTGCTGCTGGATTTTTCAGATATTGGAAATAGAAAATATATCAAGAAAGGACAAGACAAATTCAGGGGGGATTGAGGATGACTCTTCACTGCAGCAGTGGATGGAGGCAGTGTCCAGCTCAGGAAGCCATGGACACAGAGGCTGGAAGGATGAGCTGGAGCAGAGATTCCTCCATTGATTCCTAGGCTTATACATTCTGACTGTCATTACTGGCAGTCTGAGACATGATCCTGAGCTGAAGGACCTTTGACGTGCTCCCGTGTGGCTGTTCTTTATGCTTTAATTGCCTCTTTTTATTCAGAACATGTGAGGTTGTTATAGGAGTGTGTAAATATTGAATTGTTTCTCTTTTTTCTTTCTTCCCCCCCCGATCCCAAGGTTGTCCGGGGTGTTGTGCCTTCCCATCCTCACAAAAAATTATATGCCTTATTAAAAAGAGGTGGAAAAGCTCGGCCGCTACTTTGAAATGTGAAAAGCTATTTGGCATTGCATGGAGCATGAACCTGAGACAAAACACCACAGACAACTACAGGGTTTTCTTTGCAAACCTCTGGTTTATCTTAAAGTACTAGGTGGCTCTTGTGTTAGTAAAACACAGCCCTTATTCACAGAAAATGCTGAGACTGTAGATCGAAGATGTACGAAAAATGGAAAGGAAAAAATGCAGGCTAAATTGATTAAATCTAGCAGCTATTTTCTTGCTCTCTTGTCCTGCAGAGCTGATGGACCAAGGGAGGGTCTGCAGGAAGCACCTGGCTGCTGATGTCCACAGGTTACACACGGGCAAGCAAGGGAAATCGGCAGCAATGAGCAACCTTACAAGGTGCTGCTTAGAAAGACTTTCCAGAACCAATTCTCTTCTTCCAGCAACTGATGTGGGAAAATTGAGGATCAGGTCAATATTATTTTTAAGGCACTTGCTGTTTATGCAAAATACATCTTACTTTTTCTTACAGGAGTAATCTTTATATGTGCCACTTTTACCGTGCATATCCTAGAGGCTTCTTGCAGGAAGAGTGAGCGGTGTTTGCTTGAGTAAAGGTTGAATAGCAGATAGATAACTAACACAGAGCAGTTGTTAGGTGTCTCAGTAACTTCTTTTCATTTATGTTCCTTGGGCGTATCTATTTAATTTCACTCTCAGGCTGGCTGGTGCATGGTTATTTCAGCAAGTATCTCACAATGTTGGGTATTTTTCTTACATCCCTGAATCCTGCAGTTTGAAGTAAAGAAACATCTTGTGGTTTTCATGTAAATTTCTAGAGCTTCTGGATGCAGACAAAAGATGGAAATGTGACTGCCATAAACATGGTGTCTTAGAAAAGGTAAAAATAAAGGCACCAAAAAGCAAACATGGACTACATACTGTTAGTAATAGATTAAAAAGAGCCATGTGAATCTGGAGGAGAGCGCTGATTCAGTTTTCAGGTGCTGGCCATGCTGCTCTCTTTTTGATGTGCAAAAATGGACTTCTATCTGTTTGTGAATTTCACTTTTTTTGATCGTAATCAGTTTTGCTTCCCGGTTCTCATGATCTCATAATTTGCTGATGGTATTTGTGTTTTCAATCCATCCGCACAAAGCTTCCAACTTTTTAATTTGAAAAAGATTTTGCTGTAGGTTTTTACTTCCCCCCCACCTCCTTAATGTATGAAAACATTTCCATGAAAATTAGATTTTGAAATCTCTCATAAAACTTAAGCGTTTGGTCTAAACTGCTAGAACACTTCTAATGAACATCAGCTTTCTGTCATCTGCACTGTGTTTCCACTACTAGCCAGTCTATTTTCCATCTTTTTGATGATGTATAAAGCAGTGATTGAATGGGAAAATATTATCTCAGGGTTAATTTGTGCAATCCTTACTCACAGGAGTCATTGCATGCGATTCAATGGGCTGCTTATATGTATGCTAATTGATGAGTGTTAGCCTTTAAAGACTTGACCAGCAGCCTTGAGTCATGAAAAAAAAACCCTTTTTTTCCTGGCTGGTGGGAAGGCATGAAACAGTTTTGCTGTCTGCATTCAGGGCCACGACCCTTTTGCATTTCAGCAAAGCTGCAATGCACATCAATGCGTGTGATGTTAGAAAGCCTGGAAAGAAACAGCAAGAGCACGGACAGAGTATAAGCAGGAGGGTCTGGGAGAACGGGGTGTTTGACAGTGCAGACACACAATTCCAGAGCCACGGTTCCTTCAAGGATATATTCTCTTTTCCTTTTTTTTTTTTTTTTCCCTGGTAACTGAGTTTGGTTCTGTGGTTTTGGACATCACCAGAATGGCTTGATGGGATTATAGGTGTTTATTCCGGGTTGCAAGTTGTTTATGATATATTTAATTGTTTTTGAAACCCATATTAAATAGCCCTGAGGGAGCTGTGTTCCTGCTGGGCCTCTGTTGCATAATGAAGTACATCACGAATATTTACCGAGTGTTACAATATTCCAGACTTGGGCCTCTGTTTCTGGGGAGAATGAATCACTGCATTGCTGGTTCCCCACCCTGCTTGCCTTTCCTAAAGGAAGCTTGGATTTCGGGGCAGATTATGGAGATGTGAAGTGAGAATCATCACAGCCTCGCTGGAGGAGCAGTTGACCAAGGCTGTGATTGAATCTTCTGTTTGAGCTGTCCTTGTGGCATTAAGCACAGAGCACAGAAAGGTTTAAACTTGTGCTCGGGTGGTGGAGCACAGAGCATAGGCGTTTAGCTGATTCCTCCAAGAAAAACCTGTTGTATGGTCACATGTGAAACATCTTCTGAACCCCACTGGCTGCTCAGGTGGGAGAACAGACACCTCAAAGGGGTGGTAAAATCCTAGCAGGTCTTATGGCAGTCTGATGGGGTGTGGAGAAGGACGCCAGCAGTGCCTCCTCCTGAGGGGGAGATGCAGCACATGTTCAACCTCTTACTAGCCACTGTGTTGTAGATTGTGGTAGTGGAAGTTCATATGTGCATAGAGGCAAGGTGCCACCAGCCCTACAGCACAGGTCTGTAGTAACTTGTCCTTTGTCACCCTGTGCTGTGACTACAGCACTCTTACAGCCAGTGGTCCAAGGGTCCTCCAGGACTATCCTGCAGTTCTTACTCCTAGATTTGCTGGCCCTGCTCACATTTATCATTCCTGCATTGATCTGTAAACATGTGATATGTACCTAACCTGCCATTTCCTTTCCTGCATGCTTTCTGCTGGACCCAGCTAGTCTGCTGTGTATCTGTGGAAGATGCTGTGAAATGGGGATGGAAGCTCAGCAGAAATGCACTGCATGTCTGCTGAGGCTACGGTAGCATAGCTTTGAGAGAAGTTTCTTTCAAACAAGAACATCTGAAGGATGCTGGTTGGGAAGGGAAGGGAGCAGTGGTGCCAAAGCTGAGGACTATGGGCCACCTCCTACAATGGAAAGCCTGGCATTTGCAAGATGGAGTCTGCGGCGGCCAAAGCTAGGAGGAGAGGCCTGGTGAGCAAGCCAGTGAGCGTCTGTTTCAGCTTACGCAGCTTTCTGGGCTCCTCTCTCACCTCCAGAGGCTGAGAAATGGTTATGCCAGTGTTTAAAGCAGCTTTCCAGACAGTCTGGATTTATCATGCCCATATGGAGTGAACATTTACCTTGAGGTGGCAGCCCAGGACGTCTTGGTGCCTTGTATTCCTGGAAAGGAAGGTTAGAAAAGAGGTGAGGGGAGCCAGCTATGCTGTTAACAAGTCACTACATCCTATTGCAGCATCCAGTTCGTATTCCACCCAATTTTTCCCCCATTTCTGGCTAGAGAAATTTTCCTACAGGAGAAACTCCAGCCAGTCAGAGGGACTGCTGGGCAGGGCAAAAGTCCAAAGAGCCGCTCAGTGTCTGGCTAGGACCCTATCCACATCTTGATGAGCTGCTCAGGCAGCAAAACTGCTTTTGCACCAAGAGCTAGAATTCATCAGGAGTCTGGGGACATTGCTTTCTGCTCTGAGCCCACCAGTGGATGAACTTCTCCTGTGGCCTCCTTGACCAAAGTAAACCCAGAGTTATCCATGGCCCTGCGCATGTGGGGTAAGACAAAATTGCCAACTGCAGCTGCTGAGCAGGCAGGCTTGGGGAAGGAAAATTGCACCCAGCTCTGAAGGGGACCAGCAATCCCAGGGCACTAGGAACAAAGTGGGATGCTGGGGGTGATGGAGCAGGTTAGGTGACTGCAGAAGGCAGCATCCGTGTAGCTTCCAGTCATCTCTTGTAGCCAGTGTAAGTGCTGGACCAGTCAAAATTAGGTAAGTTTTGAACCTATGAGGGCCTTTAGTAGTCTGCTGTTCGATCTCGGTTTTGTTGTGTTTGTAGCTGCTGCATGAGTGGAGGGCTAAGCTGTAGCTGGTGTGCAGGCAAAGTTGCTCAGTGCTTCTGGAAACCACCCTCTTTTTTGGAATCATCACTAATACAGCACACATTTGGAGAGAAGAAAAAGAAAAAAAAAAAAGGAAGAAGAAAAAAATCCTGCTTACAGCTTCCAAAGAACCATCATTTCTGTGTGTCAGTTCAGCAGAGTCGGGGATTTGCAGGGATAGATTGGACTTTAATAGGGAAAAGTGCCTGAGCCGTAACAGTGAAAACGGAGTGTTAATGCTCTGGGCTGCCCTAGCCAGTGGCTCTACAGGCAGCTCCTGTCCTCATGAAGTCAGGGCTGGTTTCCTGTAAAGCTTTACAGGTGGTCTCCCCCAGCCTGTGGCTTGAAATGCCAGTAGCACTTGATACCTGTTATCCTTCTGCGTCCTGCACAGCACTGTATTTTCCCCCACATGAAAGGTACAGAGCAGAGGTTTGTGAGTCCAGCACTGAGTTGCTGCTTGGCATGGATGACTCCCATTCTGACAGTGCTGGAGAAAGCTGGTGACAAGTCTGTGTCTTTTCTGAGCATGTTTGCTCCCATTTGGCAGTGGGAAACCTGTCCTAGACATGAACCAGTAGGGTAGCCTGTCCACTCTTGAGTGCTTCAGGTTGTCAGATCAAATGTATTGATTTCTTTGCAGTGATAGAGAGAAAAAGAGCTTTCAAGACCAGTCCAGAGCTGAGCTTTGCATCCTAATGCCTTCACTCTGAATGCTACCAGCAGTCTGTACTTCTCTGTGAATCAGGGATGGAGAGCTAAGGTGGTAATGGAAACACAGGTCTGCATTTTATGCACACACACAAGGCAGCCTGTTGGGGAGGGCATTTGTGTGTTCCATGTGTTCCACCAGGCAGTATAGGATCACTCAGCTTGGGTGTACAGCAGGGTAGGGTTTGTAGGGTATAGTGTTTGTCAGAGCCTACCCCTACCCAGAAAAGGCTTGCACCCAAGTCTGTACTGAAACAGTAGGGTTTGGGATTTTTTCCCCTTTCAAACATCAGTTGATATGGACCAGCAGGATAAACCCAGACTGCCTATCATTGCTTCAAAATGCCTTTGTGCCTTGGCCACAGGGTCCTGAGGCCTTTTTTTCCTGTGTATTTGCTGCCATAAAACTTGACCAAGTTCACCTTGGTGTACTTTAGTTTTACTACCCATATAACTGGGTACAGTCTTGGCCCCCTAAGTAAGGGCTCTGAAATTGGCTGGATGTGTGTTATAGAAGAGCTTGGCTTCAACAGAGATTCATGAAGGTTCTTCTCCCTCTGCATCACTCCCAGCAAACTGCAATTTCATCTGCATTCTCTGGAATTGACCACCTTCTGTGTTAATGAACTGATTAGCATTGAGGAGATCCACTTCCATGAACTGGAGCAACTTTTCTAGCAAGTTTGTTCCTGCAGGGAACCCACCTTCTGCTCAGGTACACCTGAGTGCACCCCATGTCCTTGGGGCAAGTTGTGTTTGTTGCATGAGCCCATCCATGGGGTGAAACAGTTTTGTGGCAGATTTGTGCATGTAGACTCAGATCTCCTGAACATCTTGTGGTGCTTGGGCTCTCCACAAACCCAAAGAATGCAAAGAGCTGCATGTACTGGTCAGCTGTAAGGTCCCTGGAGCGTTTGGTGGCAGGTACTGAAATTTCCAGTGGCTGGTTGGGATGGCCGTGCTCTTTTTCTCTGCTGGCCCGGTCTTGAAAGTTGGCCAGAAAGATCTTTACTTACAGTTTGTTTCATTTGGACAGCTGCTGATCCGCCTCATGGAAACTAGAGGAACCGCTCAGGACTAAGTGCTTGTGACGCACTGCTTGTTTGGGATTTGGTTTTCATTGTTTCTCCTAAAAAAAAATAAATAAAAAAATCAGCTAATCAGTGAAAAGAAACAATCACCTGTGATTTAGGAGAGGGATCTCTCACTGTAAATAACAAATTAGTGTCAGGAGACCAGGCAGACAGAATGGTTGATGAATATCCTGCAGGCTGAAAGTTGTTTATCAAGCCTGTTTGAAGACTTATGACTAACAAGCTCATTTACAGAGTTTGGAGTCTGTTCATGAACTGTTCTCCAGCTGGGAGGATGTGGGAATCATCAGAAAATGTACTCACAAGTTACCCGATCGTTTAAAAAACCGATCAAACAAACGAAGACTGGTCTCTGGAAGGGAACTGTGAGTTCTGAGGCATGTTAGGAAAATGGGGGGCCCAGAGAAGAATGGAGAACTCCACATTGCTCACTAATGACTTATTTTGGTGCTAACCCTTCTTCTGAATGCCCCACCACCAGCCAAGCCCTCCAGCTGCAGGAGAGCTCATTCCCTATGGGATGTGCTCTGTGAGGTCTGGTCACGGGCACCCCATAGGATGGATCCGTCTCGTCTCCCCCAGTGATTCCCAGTGGGGAAATTGGGCTCACACATCTGATGAGCTTACAGAGAAGATCTCCCCAACATCACAGCCCAGTGTGTTTCTGCATGTTGCCATGTAAAGGAGGGTGTCATGGTAGCCACTGGCATCAACGTGCTGTCTATAAAGGAGAATGAATTCAATGTAAGGAGCCTGTGCTGGAGCACTGTGGCTGTGTGCCCTTTGCAAATCTGCTTACCTGGCCTTGAACCAACTCTCCTGGCTCAGTGCAAAACACTGCATCTTTCTGAAGAGAGGCAGATGTTTTTCACCCCCAGCATCTTCTGTAGTTCTGCCTCATTTGTGGAACATCCTCTCATGCTCAGCATAGAGGGAGCTCCAGGTGTGCTCTGTTTGGGCAAGATGCATGTCAAAGAAGTTGCAAACTGGGTAAAAAATGTCCAGAGAAGAAAAGCGGTAAGCAGAGTTCCAGCATCCAGTTTAGGAGGAAAGAATTGGTGCTTAAGCTCAAGAAGAGGTGGGCATAAACTGATCGCCAAGCCCACCTACTTCTATTGCAGCAAGGGACATGTAAGTGAGGTAGTAGGGAGACCTGAGAAGAGGTAATGTGAAGATGCTGTCAAGGCCATAAGTGCAGATCTGATGGAGACAAAAATGTGAAGGAATAAACAGTGTAGAGCTTATCCTGCCGTGAGATGGGAGTCCTTTTCCCAAGTTTCAGTGGCTGTGTGGCTTTAATGTGAACATGCCTGTGTGCTTAACCCTGCATTTTGTCTGTCCTGGCCAGCACAGTGGTGCTGCCTCCCGTTTTCTCCTGCTTTCCAAGCAGGTTGCTGTGCTGTTTTCAGCTGTGGTGCCTGCATGGCACGAGGGATGCATCCAGCTGAAGGGAAGTACACGGAATGGATGCAGTCATGGCGGGTGACCCACTGCTGGGAAATCAGCTAACAGACTTCCTAGATGTGCCTTTTGGTTTGAGCGTTGTGGGCTGGAAATAGCTGGTGTGATGGAAGACAAACTAGGATGCAATTAGCAAGAAAATGACCCCAGAAAGCTGCCCTTCATCAGTCCAGGCAGGTTCATGTCTATGTTTCCAAATGCTGTGTGCTTCTGGTTAAAGGTAGTCTGTGTCTGGAGGAGCTTAGAGAGAGCAAGTGGAGAGGACACCCTGTTTTCAGAGGGTTGAAGCACTCTGTGCAGAACTGGGTGCTGAATCCTGATTTTCTCACCAGCAGTGGTGCCGGGCTCCCTGTTCTCCCCATCTTTCTTGCTACACCCATGGCATTGCTCCCCAGGCATCCTTGGAAAGGCTTTGCTCCCTGCTGTGCTTCCTGGTCTCTGCTCCAAGTGGGAATGCTTTTGCTTGTGTGACGTATTGCTGACCTTCTCTGGCCATATAAAGCTGAGAGTCATTCCAGATATTTGTGATGATGGATTTGAATCCCTGTTTCTGTGACTCTTTAGGAAGGGGTCTTCTTTTTTTTTTTTCCCCCTCTCTAATCCATCAGAGAAACACAGAACAAGAGCCAGTGGCTGGGAGCAAAAGCCAGACGTGCCTTCAAAGGGGGTAGAAAACATGCATTTTTTAACTGTGAGATGCTATGTAATCACTAGAAAGAGCTCTGAAGGAGAGCATTGGCTCCTCCATCCATGAATGTCTGGAAGCTCTTTTGGAAGAGCTGCTTTTGTCAGCCATGAGTTATTGGTCTCGCTAGAGGGGAAACTGGGTGAAATGCTATGGCTGAGTCTTGCATAGAAACCAGCAAACTAGAGCACTCAGCTTTGGCCGTGGGATGGATGGATGGATGCACTGCAACATTCCTGTGCAATTTGATGTCAGGAATATTCCTGCCAGGAAACTGGATCACAGGACCAGATGGAGAATGCAGATCTACTCAATGTGAGTCTGTTTACAGGTTTGAACCGAAACATAGCAAGAAACACAAAAGGAAAGCAATGTCCTTATCTCTGATTATAACTCAGGCCCTTATGTGAACCAGCTGCCACACTCATTTATAGGACAATCCCCTCTTCAAAATCCCACTGCTAGGAATATCAGAGATAGGAAAGCCTCTGCAGAGCTACAAAGGGCAAATATCAGATGTGGAAGTAGCCCAACTTGCTCTCATATTTCGGGACCTCTTCTGGATTTACTGCAGTTCTGTAAAAGGCTGTTGCTTGAAATTTCTGGTATTTCTGGCCAGGTTGAGTCTATATGAACATTGTCTCTTGTAATCACAACCCTGTTGGCACTGGGTAAAATGAGGAAAATGTGGAGAGCTGCAAATTTAATCAGTGGTGGGGAGGGAGATAAATGTGCTCAGCATCCTCACAGGACACAGGGGAACTGAATCAGTAGGGAATGTCAGAGGTGGCTTTGCAGGGCTGGCACCAAAGAAAGGGAGCAAAAGGGCCACGATGATCAGAGAAACACCCAAGTATGCACTCCATTTTGTATTGTCACTAGCCAGGGAGGAGCCTGCTAAACCAGAAATGGCAAAAGAGTGGCTCCTTTAGGAGCATTTGTAGCACTAAACTCTCATGGCTGGTCCACCACTGGGATGAGAGCCTTTTCTGGTCCTGCCAGGCTGGGCATTTGCCAGCACTAGCGTTAAGTGCTTGCAGTCACATGCTCATGGCTATGCTGTTGGCCAAGAAGTATAGAGCACAGAGGTTTCCAAATGTGCTTTGTTCCTAAAAGGGACATTAAGTAAAAATGTGCCAAGAAATGATTTGGCAAATGGTTTGGTTTGGAGGAATTGCACTTTCCTTCGGTATGATTAATAATGGGGATGAGAGGAAAAGATCAAAATAATCAAACTCCTCTTAAAACTTCGTTGGGCTGAGGCATGTTCAAAAACTCAGCCCGGGTGTGAAAAGTCAGAAGGTCTCTGAATTTGTCCCAGATTGACTCCAGGCAGGATACAAGCTTCTGAAAAAATACTGGTGCTTCTGTTAGCATGTTAAACCTCTCCCAGGCAGAACCATGGCTGCTGCCCTGGGGCATTTGGCATTGCTGTGCAGTCCGTCTTTGTCCAGGTCCTTCTTCTGAAAACATGGCTATTCACTGCTGCCTGTGATCAGGAGGTACCTTAAGGGATGGGTGCAAACAGGGTCATCCTAAACTGGCCGTGAGGTGGCTGGATTTCGCTGCAGGCTGTACTCTGGCTGTCGATCCCACTTTAGGGCAGCCTTGCTGTAAAGAGAAAAATTCTTGCACGCCCAGTGTGCAAGAGAGGCAGGTACCTCCTGCGTGAAATGTTTACTCTGACCCAAGAGTAAACTGGTCCTATTGCTTGTTTTGAGAGAGTGGAGAGGATCCTCAGCCTGGGGGAGAGGATTCCTATAAGTCATTAGCTAATAGCAGAAGCTGCTTGGGAAGTAGTACCAACCTTTCCTTTAACGATGTTGTCAGTCACAACAGCCTTCCTGCCTAAAAATGTGGCCAGGCACTTCTGAGGTGAATTTTTTCTACACTGAGAAATGCAGATTCTGGTCAACTGCAATAGGCAGGACATTTCTGTCAGATCCAGCTGTAAGGGAGAACGTCATCCAAATTAAAGCAATTATGGAGAAAGCAAATGCTTTGGGTAAATACTTTGATTCTGTTTTTCGTTTAAAAGCAGTATCTGTGCTGGAGCAGGGGGAAGAGATTTTTTTAATAAGTCTCTAAATGGAAAGAAAACACTTCGACCTTTTTCTTTTTCTTTTTCTTTTTCTTTTTCTTTTTCTTTTTCTTTTTCTTTTTCTTTTTCTTTTTCTTTTTCTTTTTCTTTTTCTTTTTCTCTTTCTCTTTCTCTTTCTCTTTCTCTTTCTCTTTCTCTTTCTCTTTCTCTTTTTCTTTTCTTTTCTCTTTTTCCCCTGGATTTGTTTGCTAAAACTTTAAGAAGCCGTGTTAGAGGTCATCTCCAAAAAGCTCGTAAAAGTAGAGCGCCGAAAACCATTGACTGCTGCCAGGGCCCAGTGCCCAGGCGTGCGCCGGGGTGAGGCTGCCGGCAGAATACCGATACACAGAGGGCAGAGTGGAGGGGCTTTTCTGTTATTCTGGTGCCATCTACTGGTCCGAGCCCACAGAAATGCCTGTGGCAGAGGAAACCAGGAGGAAAGCACGGACGGTGTGGTGTGCCCAGGGTCCCGCGGGAGCATAGACTGCTCACCCTCCCTGCGCAGGGCACAGGAGTGCTCTTGGTTCTGCACTCCCCATCGCCTTGAGCTCCACTTTCTCCTAGTTTAATACTTAAACTGGCACAGCGGTACCAAAATCCGGGGCTCAGAGTGCCTGATCTGAGCCCTCGGCTCTTCCGTATCTGCCCTAGCAGAGGAAGACAGGCAGTGCAATGAGAAGGAGACAGCCATTGGTGATGATGCTTCTGCCACTGTGCACCTCTGGATTGGGATGTCTATGGAGTAATCAGCACTGAGGTCTGCTGCGATTTCCCTTCACCTTGTCAGAGCAGTGATATGCACTGGTCTTGGTTCTTGCATGTCTTGTAAGAGCTTGGACTTGCCCAGCAGCTTGATCTCTTGCTGCTGCTATTAATAATTCTATTTTCCTTTCACTGACCCACCAGTTTTTCAAGAAAATCGTAGGAACTGAATTATCTTTACAGTTCCTGTTCAGATTGACAAATTGTGGTCGATATTAGCCAACAACTCAAAAACTGCCAGGGGGAGCAGATGCAAAGAGCATGTCATGTTGTAAGCAACTTCTCCAGAAAGCCAGTTGAAACCAGTTGGTGAACATGGGCTGCCCTTTTGGAAGGCACCTCCAAGGGTTTTGGTGCCCAGAGCAGCCTGTCCATGGCCACATTCTCCTTTCCAGGTGCTCAGCTCCTGTGAGAGGCTGGTGCGAGCTCTGCCCCATGGCTTCTCCTCTGTTGCAGTCTCTCTCTTGCCACACATGGCACATTGGCTTTGCTCTCCCAGTGGCTGGGCCAGCCCTGTGCCATGCATCCCTGGGGACAGGATATTTTTCTGTTGTGGCTGCTTCAAAGGGCCAAGGCCCTTCTGCAACTTGCTTCGCTCCACGTGGCAATCCATACTCTGAGCACAGCCTGCCTTGAACTCAGCCACCACAGGGAGCAAGGAGGAGGGAAAACTGGGAGAAGCAAAGAGATCTTCAGTGGTGTTTTCTGTTAACCTTTCCCACTTATTTTATTTTACAGTTTAAAGAAAAGATCCACAGCAGAAAATCTAATAGCTCAAGAGCACTATCTCTGCCATGCAAATGTACTTTCTGCTCTAGCAAACACAGGAGGTGTTTTACCCCTTTGTTACTGTTGGTGGTAACTTACCCCTTTGGTTACTGTTGGTGGTAACTTTTCAAAGTGCTTGCGTTTCAAGCCTTGAAATTTCCCAGGCTCATTTTCCCTAATGGTTTGAGATAAGTCAGAGCCATTTCTGTGTGAAAACTGGAGACATGAGGAGTTTTTGGACACGGATTGTGCCTGAAAGCTGGAAAGGCTGACGCTCAGGTACTGGGAACTGCCAGGTGGGAGAGGATATCCCAGAGCCAGTTGCTGGGATTCAGTACTGGTTGGGGGCAGCCTGGCCTGTTTCAGTCAATGCTAGTGAAGCTGGTAGTGGAACTACAAGGCAGGTGTGGTTAGGATGGATGTGGGCACCTGTCTCTCTGGACATGGCTCTCAGTGAGTGCAGCAGCAGGTCTCCCAAAGCAGGCAGTGAGAATATGACTTTTGACTTTGCTATAGGCTAGCAGGTAACTAGGGAAAGATGTAGCCTGTGTCCAGGGGTGAGAGATTTAGCATTTTATTACCTCTATGCCCAGGTGGTCAATCCAATAAAACTGTCAGAGCAACTGCAAAACAAATGTCTGAGCAACAGAAGAGGTTCGTGCAAGAAATCTGCACGTATTACCACAGCCTGGGCTTAGCAAGCAAGAGGACATGAAGTCATCCTTGCATAAATGAAAATCACTGGGAGTGCTTTTGTCTCCCCTTCTCAGACAGGGCAAGATCAGAGTTCTGTTAGCCAGAATGAAATGCAATATTTGTTTTAGTACCTCATCCATCCTTTATCAGGGATGAATTTTCCAGTTTAAAAGGAGCTTCTCATCTCTAGCTCCTGCAGTCCTCCTAACACTGGGAACAGATTTGATTGAAGTATTACTTGGGTTTACTTTATGTGAAGACTTTTTTCTTTCTCTTGCTTTTCATTCAGGAAAGCATCTCTATTCATTATGGACACTTAAACTATCTGCAATGTAAAAGTGGTGTCTAAGCTGGGAGTGGTCCACTGTGAATATGGCAAGTGAATTCCTGCCCAGGAACGAGCCGGTGGCAACAGATGACATACGGTTTGATACGCTTCTTCCCTTCAGATGTTGGGAAATAAAACATGATTCTGATACAAACATTTGATGATGTTGGCTTGGTCCCCCTGTGTGCCTCTGTATAAGGAGAGTAAATTTAAAAGGCTTGTTTAAAAGCTAGGAGAGGACTCCAGCGTCTGCCCTGTCAAAAATGCCATCTGACTTCTGGAATAGGAAATGGCTGAGATTTTCCTGTGCGGTTGCCTTGAGCTGGGCATTTCAGCCTGTAGTTAATGTGCCTGACTGCAAGTGGCTTGAGCTTCAAGGGGCTTTGCAGATGGGTTTAGCTGTCACACTTCAGTTTTTAAAATGGAGCCAGCTGGACAACGGTAGGCCGTTACTACCAAATGCCGGCTTTTGCCTGGCTCACAAATAAGAGTGTCCGAAGCCTTTATGGGATGACCGCCACACAGTGCAAGAATGTGCTATGCCAGTAGAGCGGGACCAAGGTCCAGTCTCAGCTGTGGACTCCTTGAAGCACCATGGCTCTTAATGTTTTTTAAGCTCCAGAGTCTGGGGTCATGCGAAAACCTGGAATAAAAAAAAAAAAAAGAGAAAGAGTACATCTCTGGCAAGTGTGTATGAGTGAGAAGGATGAGAGTCAGCCACCTTCCAGAGGGTGCACTGAGAGAAGGCACAGTCTGCCCAGAGCCTGTTTAATGCCAGTCTTCTACAGAGGCAATTGTGCAGTTCTCAGAGGGTCCAACTTAAGGTGTGTGAGCATTTAGATTCATCCCATTTTGGCTGTTTGTGCTGTGTATGAACAAAGCTGGGTGGCAAAGCCAAGGGTAAGTTATCCTTTCTCCCCCAGCCCAGTAAAGACTCATAGACACACTTAATTTCAAGCCAAGTGACAAATCCTGGGCTTACAGGAACAGGGGTTAACTCAAAGGCTGCAGTTGCCGTGCAAGCATCTGGGTTTTACAAGAGCTGGAGCAGAGTGAACTGACACGGGGCAGGCTGCCTGCTGCTCGCTGCAGCAATGTGCGAAAGGATTCTTTTTCCCCCTTTAGTTTTTGTTGTTGTTGCACAAGTCCAGGGAATGGTTAAATATCCTGCCAGGGCAAGGTAAATGAAGGGTCTTTGCCCAATAAATCTCTGTCTTTGTAGATCTGCTGTAGCTGTGTGCCTCTGACTCAGGCTGGGGAAGGAAACAATAAAGTTCTTGCAGAGCATGGGGACGGGAGCATTTTAAAGCTCACTGAGCAGAGTTTGCAGCAGGAAAACATGGTTCAGGCTGACCTCTCCAGAGCCCCCTCTGAGAGCTGAGACAGATTGTTTCTGGATCAAGAACCTCTGTCAGTTTTTCCAGGTTAACTCGAGATAGCGCTGGCCTGATGCTGGCAGCCGAGTGACAGTCTTTCCCTTCCCATACATACATGCTCTCTGCAGAATACTCCCATGTGTGTTATATGGACACAGAACTCATGCCGAGCATGAAGGCTCCTGACTCAGGTTTCCTTTTCTGGGGTGTTTGGCAAGATGGAGTGGGAAAAGGTTTGAGGGTCTGGTGAGTTCACTTTGCAGAGCTCTTGGGGGGGTGGAAATGATCCCACAGGACAGGGGTAGCATGGCTGTCTCTCGTCCTAGCACAAAGCTGAGCTGTGCAGGATCAGGAGGTGATAGGGCTCCCAAATCACCATGCTGGAAGCACAGCTACCTGCTGGTCTCCATGCTACTGACTTCAGTCTGTCCCAGCTGAACATCCAGCCTGGAGGAATGGGATACTTCCCTCTTATTTCTCATAAGCACTAATGAGCTGTGGGGCTAACAAGCTTGAGGTATCTTTCTCCAAATGGAGCAGGATGCTGCTGTGTGGCTTGGAGGTTCCCTGCAGCCCAGCTAGAGCCAGCACAAGCCTGGCTCTGCCGGCTGCCAGTCAGCTCAGTAAGGCTCTTGTAGAAATCAGCTTGCCCTGTCCTGAGTCCTGTGGCTGAACTTGGCAGGCACACGACCCAGAAAGTTGGGGAGGGGGGATGTCACCACTCCTAAAACAGGCAGCAGCCTCCTGAGAAGGAGTAGGAAGTGCAGAGTCCCCCAGTCCCCCCACTGAACTGGCAACTCATGCCAAGTATTGTAGCCGAGCATGTTTGCAGCATTTTATGGGGCATAATCTGTTGTCATTGAAGCCGATGGCAAATTCCGTGCTTTCTGCAGCTGACGCTAAATAGGTCTTTTGAAGGTTGTAATTTCTCATTTAACTGATGCCAGTTGCAAATTCTTTGTGCTGAGGAATAACCCCTTAGTGCCAAATAAAATACAGTGGAAGTCTGTGGCATGTTTTTCAGTGTATTGTTAGTTACAGCCCTCCTGACAGAGCACATTCTATGCTGAAGATAAATGCTTGGGAGACTCTTGCCAATTTATGTCCGAAAAGGCTTTTCTTGGATGTCCTCTTCTCCATGGAAAATGCTTTTCTGTTTTTCCAGCAAACATTTAATGAGCTGTGCTTAAAAGAAGGCCTATTTCAGGACCAGACCATTCTGCTTTAGCTCTCTTTGAGCTGGTTTAGGGCTCTTTGGATGCTCTGATTTGTGTTATATGACACTGCATGGCAATGGTCCTTTGTACAGCAATTTACATGTTCCAGGACCTGCATGGAGGATGTTTCAGTCCACTCAGTACCACTCTCTAAGTGTCCTGTGTGCCCAGGATTGAAGGGTATTTGCAGCTGACACGTCAGAAAATACAGGCTCTGTCCAGACTGTAGGTACAGTTCTTGGCATTTAGAGCACTGGATTCCCATGGCAGGGGCTCAGTCTTTCCATGTGAATTCAATTTCTTTGATCAGGGGGGAGCCTGGACAGCTGGTTAAGTGGGCTGAGATGTGGGGCTGGTTGGAGGACATGCCCACAGGAATGCGGGCCTCTGGTGGCCCATGTCCAGGAGCTTTGTGTCTGGCTGCTCATGACTGCTCACTAGTCCCAGCTCAGCATCGCTGCCAGCACTTCCAGCACGTGGCTGGGACCTGGGGCTGGCAGGAGGGAGCATTTTACCTGAGCCATGGAGTCCAGCCCTTGTACCCCTTTCTGGGAGATGTATGGAGAGCTGCAAGGGGAGGAGGAGGGAGGAAACTAACTCTGACACAGAGTCACCTGCACACTCGCTCCTGTAACCAGAGAGGTCAGCAGAGATTTCCTAAGTGAAGCTGAAGGCTTTCAAGGTTTCTGTGAGCAGCCAGGAGCAGGTGAACTTAATTTCCTATGGTGATTTCAGAAATCCCATCAAGGGTTGCTGTTGGTGGAACAGAGTAGAAGGCTCATTTCATAGCTGCTTCTGTCTAAATCAACCCAAATATCCAAACCTCAGGTTGATGGTTCATTAGGTTGAGGGAGACACCATCAGTGCATGGAAGGGAGGGAGACAGGCATCAGTGGGGCAATCTGGTGGCCCATGCTGGTGATGCTTAGTGTTTATCTGCCATCACATGGCTGTGGCTGACCCAGAAGCAACTGAGCCTGAGCTTCAAAAGCCAGGCACTGCCTCAGCCTGAGGAGGTACCAGCACACGGATGTGGTGGTGCCCATCAGCTGTTGAGTGCCATTTTATTTATGAATCAAGCCTGACAGTTTTTCCACAGAGTGTTAAAAGCAGAGCTAGCATTGATGTGAGACCTCACTGTTAGCACTGATAGTGGCTAGGAAATCCAGTCTGCAATACTTGCAAATACAACAGCTAGCATTTACCCATGCAACTGAAGTGAAATAGCTGATGTGTACACTTCTACCATATACTAAAAGTATTTTAATTACTTGCTGTTAATTTATTCTTTATGCCATCAAACTCAACAGCATGAATGGCACAATTGTAAAGTGAATATATCCCACTCCTGGTGTATTTTGAAGTGATTTGCTTTTTTGTCTGAACACTGTAATAATGGGACTACTAGATGTGTTAAAAACAAAGAGAATGTCACAACACATCAGAACAATCTCAGGCACAGCTACAGGTTGGGCAGAGAAGAGATCCAAAGCAGACCTGCAGAGAAGGACTTGGGGGTGGTGGTCGATGAGAAAAGGAACATGAGCTGACTGCAGTGTGCGCTTGCAGCACAGAAAGCCAACCATATCCTGGGCTGCATCCAAAGGAGTGTGACCAGCAGGTCGAAGGAGGTGATCCTGCCCCTCTACTCTGCTCTCGTGAGACCTCACCTGCAGTATTGTGTGCAGTTCTGGTGTCCTCAACATAGAAAGGACATGGAGCTGTTGGAACAAGTCCAGAGGAGGGCCACGAGGATGATCAGGGACTGGAGCACCTCCCGTATGAAGACAGGCTGAGAAAACTGGGACTGTTCAGCCTGGAGAGGAGAAGGCTGCATGGAGACCTCATAGCAGCCTTCCAGTACCTGAAGGGGGCCTATAGAGATGCTGGGGAGGGACTCTTCATTAGGGACTGTAGTGACAGGACAAGGGGTAACGGGTTCAAACTTAAACAGGAGAGGTTTAGATTGGATATAAGGAAGAAATTCTTTCCTGTTAGGGTGGTGAGGCACTGGAATGGGTTGGCCAAGGAAGTTGTGGTGCTCCGTCCCTGACAGTGCTCAAGTGCAGGTTTGACAGAGCCTCGGATGACATGGTCTAGTGTGGGGTGTTCTTGCCCATGGCAGGGCGGTTGTAACTAGATGATGTTAAGGTCCTTTCCAACCATAACTATTCTATAACTCTGTAACATGTCCTCCAAGAGGGAAATGTTCAGACAGATGGGCAAGGCAAAGCAAGGAAGGAAAAAGAAGCACAGGGGAGCGGGCTGGCTTGCCTACAGTCATTTAGAAAGCTGGAGCTGGGGAGTTTTCCTGGCTGTCAAGTCCCACCCTGCCCCTATACCTCCTGGCCCCAGCTTTGATTTTTTACTGTTTTTTTTTCTCTTCACACCCCCCCCCCCCCCCCCCCC
>NDXB01010910.1:23885-42591 GCA_002631895.1 Agapornis roseicollis | reverse complement strand
CCCCCCAAGCTCCTCTCCCAAATACAGCTTCAAGAGTTGGGAGTGTGGTGTGGGCTCCAGGAGCATGAGTCTGGCAGAGAACTGATGAAGTTGTGTCACTCCACCTTAACCTCAGTGCAAGACTGAATTTGCATATGCTGTTTGACCTGTGCCAGCCCTGACACATGTTTTTCTAGCTCATTTTAAGGACCCTTGATGATGGAGAAATCTGTAATATATACACTAATCAGTCCTGTAATCTTTAATTTGGTGGAAAATCATTTACTTATTCCAGGAGGTCTTTCATCTGGATGGTTTTAAACCTACATATACACACTGTTCTGAATGTGGCCCTGAGGCTAGGCATGCTCTCTCAAAATATTCTGAAACATAATTGTTTTTCTAGTGAAAAACATCAGCAACTCCCATAGGTTTTGATTTTTTTTATTATTTGGAGAAAATTTTTCTCAGGTTTCCATTGCAATTCATATTCACATTTCAGTGTTTCTTGGCTTAAAAATACTTTGTACTCAACTTATTTTTGCTCTAAATGTTAGTAAAAATATGTGTATTGAAATAACCAGCAAATGATTTTGCCAGAGGATTGATCAAAAAAAATTGTAAGATGTTTTCCTAAGAGAGGGTGAAAAAATGTTAAAAAATTTCTCATTAAACGTAATTGGCATTTCTGGAAATGACTGACACTGCTCACAGGCCAGGGGACAGGAATTTGCTGTATTTGACAGGCTATATACAAGAAGGATGCAGCACTGCAAACTTGGCAGCACAGCTTTGCCAATGTGTCTAGACAGCCCATCTCCATGAGGGAGAGAAAAGCTTATTTCTTGGATCTCTTCCATCCATGGCTGCTCTGATGAGACCAGACCACTTACAGTCTCCTTTATCAATGAAGGCTTTCCATCCAAGCTTTGGGTTTGTGCTGAGCTTGCTCAACCTGTCATTGCCTTTTGACTGATTATCTACACGAACCGATCTGGGCTCCCACAGCAGGCAGGATGCAGTAGTTGGAGCTGTGGTGCAGCACAGGTTTCTCCAGCTGTGCTACCTTGGATGAGCCATCGAGTCTTTTGCTGGTTTTGAGATACAACTCTTAAGTGAGGATGTGGCTAGATTGGCAGCTGGTGTGATTCATTAGCTAGAGCCTTTAAATTCTGTTAAATTGTGCTAGAATGGCAGCATTTGTCTGCTAACCCGCACCAGACTGAAAGCAGTGTTTTGAGACTGAGATATCCTTCTTCTCCAAACAGGTCCCCTAAATTGTTAGATCTTCTGGGTTAGAGTATTTGACATTTCAGTCAGATTAAGAGCAGTAATAAGTAGATATCCTATAATCTGCACATCACCTGGAGGCAAAGATTATTGCTCTGTATTAAGAATTGTTTTTTTTCCAGCATATAGCACATTTGCTCCAATTCGCAGGAGCTTTGACAATCATAATTTTGCCTCCTCTGCTGGGAATTGTGCTTTTTGAACTGCAGTGAACTTTGTGGAAATACAGAGGTTTCCATTTTTCAGCCTTTTGATTTAAAATTTCAAGATGATTGTTTGACTCTGGCAGGGAACCATTCAAAATACATTCCAAAATAGTCATCATTCCAGCAGACTAAGAAACATAAGATGTAGCAATTTATTACCTAATGTGAAATGCATTCACTGTCCAGAAGAGGCTGAGGATGGAGGTGGGTCTGAGCCTGATTTCCCTTTGCATCCCCTGGAGCCCATGGTCTGTCCTATCCACCTTCCTGTTTTGCTTAATGTCCTTGTGTCCAGCAAAAAGCCCCCAGAGCCCAGCAGCCACCTTGTCCCTCCTCCCTTTCCCTGGCCTTACAAGAGCAAGTTTTCACTGTGGACTTGAGAAGGAGAAAAAGTTGTTTCAAATGGCCCTACATGCTCTAATCCCTTTGCCTCCTGTAGCACTGCAGGATGTAAAGGTCCTTTATCCCTCATCTGAGGAGCACACTCCAGTCAGGATGCTCAGCCCTTGGAAGGGGCAGGTGGGCTGGCTGCTGACAGCCAGGCTCAAGTTCTGTTATTTCTGGATCTCAGATGCCATCATTTTTCCAGTTGTGATCAAAAGGGACCTATAAAATGCATTAGTGGTCAAAATCTGGATTTCTAAGCAGAGCTCTGCAGCAGCGCCAGTCCAGTGTTCTTGGTAGGAGCGATGGCGATGGTGGACTGATTTGGCCAAACCACATTTGTTCTTGGATGCTAATGAGAGGGGAGCACAGCCTTTGGAGAGCTGGTTTTGATGTTCTCACTGTCATTTGCACTTCTCTTTCTCCTGGCCTGTGGTGCCCCATGGTCCCAGGATGGTCATTCTGTGCCATGCAGTTTGCAGTCCTGGATATTTCAACAATAAACAGATGGAATATCCATTGAGAACAGTGTTTCTGCCTACCAGTGGGGCCAGTTGGCATGTGCATCCCACTGGTCATTGTCTGTCTGCTCGCATGGGTCCCACATACCAAAAAAGCACATCCAAATGAATTTCCAGACTCAGTCATGACAGGGCTATTTAATCATGGCACTTCTCAGCAGCACAGTGGGCCTCTGCAGGGACCTGAACAGGCAGAGGCATTCAGGAAGCCAGTCAGCCTGAGTCAGTCTTTCCTGGTGCGGGCAGGAGATTGCTGGGTAATATTTGCAGACTCTTGCGGCTCCAGAACATTTAGAGATGAGCCAGCTGAAAGGCCCAGAATGCCAAGTGGTTCATCTGCAATGTATATATGGGCTGAAAAGAAGTTCCCCCTAAAAGCAGCACTTCTCAGTCTTTGAAATCCCCCTTTACTTATTTTCGATGGTGGTGGTTTTCAGGTTGGGTTGTTGTTTGGGGATTTTTTTGACACGTTTCTGGCAAAAATATCTCTGATTTTCCCCAGTAGAAGGTTCCTGTAGCTGAAGTTTGTGAGGATTTTTTGGCACTTTTAAAAATAGAAAACCAAGTTTAATAAAAGCAGTGTTGCCCAGAGTTCAGGTGGGTGTGCAGTGGGAGGAAAACTGCAGGGTCCCTGCTTCAGGCTGATGCATCCTTCTACATGAGTACTATCAGGAAGGCTCAACCTTCTGAACCTGTGGCCATGAGAAGAGAGTGGAAGTGGTTTCTATCTATTTAGATCTCAGGAAAACCTCCAAGAGCTGGAGACATGTTGAAAAGACTGAAGTGTGCCATCCCAAAGGGCTGGAGCAGCTGCGGTATTGTCCCTGTTGTGCTCTTGGCTCCAGTACACTCCATTATCCCTCAGCCCAAGCACAAGCACTGCATCATTTTGCTCTCTCCTAGGGACCACTACCCATGGAATCAAAATCCATCCCATTGCTTGGTCCCTACAATGGAGGAGTCTCCCTAATGCGTTCTGTGTTTTGCTGTTGAAGTCTTGTCCCAGCACCTTGGCATCAAAAAGCATATTGATCTCTGAAACCTGGGGCACAGGTGATATGTTTGTGAGTCATGTCCAGCTGTAGGTCTGTGGGTCTCTTTCTCTGTACACAAAGAAAGGAGACACCAGGTAAATCCTACAGGGAAGCATGTGGAAATAATAGTTTGTGCCATTTGTATAACATGTAACCCTATTGAGCTCACTGCTGGGGATATGAGTGTGGAAAATAGATTTATAATGTGTTCTTCCTTAATTGTTGTGATGGTTTCTTGCCACTGCCATTGAGGCAGCTGGTGGTATTCAGCTGGATGTGAATACTTCCTGGTGCACCAGTCTGCTCCTGCATGGGACGTTCTTGTTACATGGTTAAGCTAAGAGCAGAGGACAGCAATACTCTCAGTTGTGCTGGGTTGGATGTATACTGCATGCACAATAGAATTCAAAGGAATGGTGTTTCTCAACTTGGCTTTTAAAGCCTTTGTAGAAAGGACAAGAAGGGGTGCTGGACAGGAGAAAGGTGTTGTCTGTTATGAACTGGGGAAGGGAATGGGCCAGGAACATAGAAAGGCGCCTTTGTAAATGAGAAAATGCCAATGGAGCAGGGTGGAGTTTAGGAAGTTTGATCTTGGCTGCATGAATGCCGTTCCTAAGATGAAACATCAGAACACATAGCATGGGAAGGGGAACTGGTGGGAAGAGGATGTGGGCGTTGGAAGTCATACCCCTGACCTTGCAAAGCTGTGACTTCACACGTTTTCAGCCCTGCCACATGCAGTGATTTTGGGTCTTAACCAAGAGTAAGGAACAGCCTGTGAAGACTGAGGTGCACCAGCTCTCCAGGGAAGGTCTGGTAGTCATCCTGTCACTGGCAGTTGGATGTCATTGCAGCTGAGTGCTGTGCTGGGACGCACAAGCCTGTTTTGGCTATGATACCTGTGGTGGGGTTTGGCTGGTGGTGCTATGCAATTGTATTTCTGCTCCTCTGTCATGGATACAATGCTTTGTGGCATTGGGATACCCTAACAAGGGACTTGGAGTGGATTACAGCCCCCTTGAATCCCATCACCTCCCAAGCATGGTAAATCCACCCTGCTGGATTGCTGCCATGATCTAGTGGTTTGGTCTTTTTCTCAGTTACAGAGTGCAGTCTCACAGAACATGATTTGCTGCTGGCAGGCTTTTAAAATATGTGTTTGCTTTTGATTATATTTTTTTAAAATTAATTTTCCAAGGATCAATGTGGTAATACATGTAAAAATTACAATATGTAAAACAAAGTATAAAAGCATACAAGGAATTCCAAACACATAACATACTGTGCCTTGGAGCTTATGAGATCCATATAGCACTCATTGTATTATGGGAACACTCTGACCCCAAGACCCAGCTGAAAGGCTTCTTAGAAGAGTAGGACTAAGCCATGTGCCTTATGAGCTGTAGGATGCCCAGAAGGAAAACCCTAGTGAATATGAAAACAGAGCTGTACAACAGAACTTAGACTGGTCTGTGGGATCTAGGGGAACTTTCAATGGCTTTATACCTATTTCTGGAGAAGGATGTATACTTTTGCCCCCACAAATATTGTTCTCCCAGAAGTTAATACTTAACATCATGTCTTTCCAGGGATACTTTCTTAATCTCCACTGGATCATGATTACTGGTTTGTTTGGGTTTCCTCTTCCCCACACCCCACCTGAACATTTCTTTATCAACTCCAGAAAGTGGGAACATTGACGTGGTTAGGGAGAACACACAGCTGCTATAACTGCCCACGTGTTCTGCAGGTTCCCACCAGATGGGAGACAGAGCACCAGAGCTAGAACCACCCTGAAGAGGAGATTTGTCTTACATTTCCCATAGGATAGGTCTCTCAGCTGCTGAGGAGGAGCTCATGCTGCCCTATCTGTAGATCAGGAGCAGGGCAGGTTGGGGTTGCAGGGGGACCTGATCCCCAGCTTTGTAGACCTGCAAAGGTGCAGAGCAGAGCACAGGGGATTCCTCTGCACTCAGGTGCCTGCAGCATCTTATAAGTCCAGGTGAAGACTGTTTGCATGCTAGAAACTAGTCCACAGGAGTTCGGAGGTGTCTATAGGCTCTCCACTGGGAAAGCCGCAACTCCAAGACCTTGTTTCTGATGGGCAAAAGTCACTGCCTGGTGCTGTGAATTGAAACCCACCTGGAAATGTACCTTTAGGCCATGGCACAGGCAGGAGGTGCCTCTGCTCAAAAGCCCATCCTAGTGGAAAACAGCAAGCATTTTGCCCTTGGCGCTGGTGAGCCACCGTTGTACAAGACCTCAGCGAGTCCCCTTAGTCTGGCAGGCAGAGCCGAACACAACAGGAGACTGTAGGCACGCTATCCATGCAAAAGCTATTCACAGCTCCGTAATGATATGTAATTGTTTGTATGCGGTCAGCTAAAAATTATCCTGATAGGTTCCACATTGCAGACACTTTGGATAGCAACTGCCATAGTCCCACTATGAAACACTAAAAATACGCACACTTTTCCATTTAATATTAAAACTTAGGTTTTGTATGAAAAAAATCAGCATTGCCTCTCTGAAGTTCCATACTCATGCACAAAATAACTTATTATGTGCAAAAAATTGAACCTAATTAAGAGATAATCAAAAACAAAGGCTTTTAAGAGAATGTAGCATCTGTTTCTTTTGGGTTTTTTGTTTTGTTTTTTCCTGTGTTCCTGGTGATGTTAACAAGGCTGGAACTTCAGATACTTGAATTTTCCATATAATTGAAATAATTTGAGGTCTTGTGCACAGATCGTACAGAAACAAACAGACAGCAAAGGTTAGAAAAAAGCTCAGCTGGTGTTATGTAATGGGAGAAAAATGCTAGCTCAAAAATCTCCATAGTCTGACCTGTAATCTCTAATACAAACCTGCTGTTATCATGGTTGTACAGCTGGGCTTGGTGTCGCTGTTCATCAGAGCTAGCTTCAGTACATGATTTAATAGGCATTTGCTACCTTAACATACTTTGTTTCTTTTCAGGAGTCATATTTATTCCATATTGCCTAAATCTGTGATGTCTGGTGTAGGGTAATTATAACTTCTCTGTGTACCATTTGCATACTCTTAAATTAAACCTTACTTCCATTTGAAAATACTTTTCTTGCATGGATACACATACAAACTGGAGTTCGTTTTCTCCTGGGAGCTTTTAGAAAATCTGACAGCTGAGGAAGCTCTGAGCATGAAATGCTGTCCTCTTGCCACTCTCCTGTCCCTGCTCACATCTGGTGAAGACAATGGGCTCCTGCTGCCTGGAGGAGCAGAGTCCTTCCATTAATGCTTGGGAAGGGAAGCTGCAAAACCAGCAGCTTCCCTTCCAGGGTGGATCTGCTTGCTCAGCCTGGTCAAAGACATGGAAAACAAACTGAGGGGAAATAGAGGTGCGAGGCTTTTACCTGTTTCTGGCAAAGTGATGTTTTCAGGTTGGAAAGTGGCTTTTCGGGTTGAGATTGTTCTGTTTAGGGTGAACCTTGCTCTGGCAGAGCTCGGCACTGAGCAGTGTTGGTGTCAGATTTTTAGACAGGGTAAGATTTCGTCTTTGCGCAAGCAATGGTGGTGGGAACCCCTGTCCATGGGCAGCCCTGCTCTGTGGCACACTGGCTCATCTCCAGCATCCTCCATGAGTGGAAAATCACTTGAAACCATTCTTAAAGCAGATAGGGCAAAGCTTCGTCATCAAGTGGCTTTTGAATGTTCCCATTCCTGCTTCCCACTTCCTTTTCTGGTGCTTTGTTTTAGCTTTCATTAAACCTTACAGATCTGGGTTTTGATTTTCACTTGTTTTATTATATAAGTTGACAAAGCTGTCCTGCACTCTAAGAGTTGATATAATATTTTGGAGGGATATAATGAATTGAAAGGAAAGCAGATCATGAATAAAACTGGAACATGAGCCTGCAAAGGGCCATAACTGGCTGGAAGGCTGATGCTGGGGACAGCATGCCCCATGTCGGGAGCCGGGAGCGAACTGTGGAAGTATTTCTACTCGAGCATCTTAATATTTAATTTTAAACCAAACAAAAAGCCTGTTCCTCTCCCTTTCATTCTCCTTTTTCCTTTCTTTCTTCACCACTCTGAATAAAATTTTATTTTTGGTTTTGGGCTTGCAGGGTTTTATTTTTCTTTTTTTTTAATAGGTTTTATTTGCTGTAGTTTTAATTTAATTTAGATAATTTTTTCCCCATGAAATAATTTGTCGTGTTTTTTCTTTAATCTGTGTTCAAACTTGCACTGTAAATTCTCATTTGGAAGGCTTGGATGATAATGTGATTCCATATTTTATTCCTGGAATGCTTTCTCAGTTCACAATTTATATAACTGATCTGACAAATCTTTCCTGCCTTACCGTATATGATACTGTGGTTAAGCGTCTCAGTCTTTCACTTAATTGAATCCAATTGTTTACTTTCAATACATATCCAGTTAATGTATTATAATAGGTGGTTCTGGACTTAATAGAACTGGTCAAGACTTTTCAAAACTGCCCACACAGTAAATCCCATCTGGAAATTAGTTTTTGTTCTGACCTGGAATGAAAGCAAGTATGCATGAGCATTCCTGCAAACTGGAAATCCAAAATATGTTGTGGTTGCAACTATTGGTGGGAAAAATGACTGATCTTGTAACTTATATGTAGGCATTTAGTTTTGGACTCTGTTTTGTTTTATAGTGCATATGATTTTCAATGTGGCATCCCAATAGGAGCCATCTGATGGTACATCAGTGATAGTCACAGACACTAGGAGAGCCACTGTGCAATAAGGAGCATGGATCAGAACGTCTTCAAGTGTGGATCTGCCTCGTTGCAAGAGGAGGCATGATGAGCAACAGAAAAAAGAAAAGGATGTTTCATACTGTATCATTTAGGAACAATTGAAAATGCTTTGGTGCATCCTAAAAGTGTGTTTGTGTATGATGCCAGGATTTGCATGTCATGGGTGAATTTAGAAGTAACACAGGAAAACACAAATGTGGAAACAGGAAACAAAATCCCCCAGCCCAACATGAAAGGCTGGGATTTTGAAATTAAATTCCCACATTTTCCAGCATCATGTTTCTGAGAGAAGAGCGTGCGTTTCGATCTCTCTAGGGGATGCATTTCCAGGCAGCTCAACTTTTGAGAACGCTGCTTGTAATAAAATCTTTCTGATTAAAAGAATGTTGGTGAAAGACTTCTGACCTATCTAAAAAGTTTTAGTGCTGTTTTCCTCTTCTCTCCATTTCTGCTGACTGCAGTCACTAGTGCTGTCAACACTGTTTAGGAATACCATTTTTCAGTGTTCAGCGTTGTTTCCTGATAAAGAAATAATGACAGGAAAAAAAATAAAAATACCCCACTGACATACTGAAGGCAGCGAGTGACTGCTGTGAGCAAGGTGACATTGGCAGACATCTGGGGTTTAGGTGTCTGCAATCCCTAGTTAGCAGTTTATAATCAACATATGGCATGTCTGCATGGCAAAACACAAGGAATGATCAACCCAGCAGCACTCTGGGCTAATACAGCTATTACTAGTTTTTTTCCTGCCACCCATGTAACTTCGGTAGACATTTGGATCTAGCTGTGTTGTGCTGTTTCAGAGGTGTGGTGAAAGGAGACCTCAAAATCCCAAACCCCCTGTCACCAGGTTGTGCTTTGCTGTCGAACCACCTCCGTCCAGCTACATCCTGTTAAAAAAAGGGGGTGATTCATATCTCTGCTCCACACCAGCCGATGCTGGAGGTGCATCAGCCAACAGTGACCCAACTGTGAGTCACTGCAATGCAGCCGCTGCCTGCAACTTTCTGTTTCTTTGCCCTACTATTTTTGGGTCCAGTAATTACGAGGTGAGTTGTGAATCACCAGTGTCTCACTGTATGCCAGGAGGAAACCAGGCAAATTGTGTTAACGTGCTTGGCAAGAGGGATTCTTGTTCTCCAGTGTTTTACAGGCTTTGGCCCTTCTTCTTGCTCCCCAGAGTGATGTGCTCACCCTTCTTCATGTGTAACTGTCACATAGGATCTGAGCAATGGCCAGACTGCCTTAGGCTTGGGCTCCCTCCAGCCAGGTGTCACCTTCAAAGGCTTGGTGGGGATTGCCTAGGGGTCCCAAAAGCTTTTATTGGTTTGTTCATCCAGTCCACATAGGCAGGGTTTAGATCATAAAACAGCATCAAATGGATAACTCAGAAGGAGGCCAGACACCTATGTTGACATTGGCCTCTACGGCAGTAAGGTCTTGTAATGGTTCTGCCATTCAGAGGGAGGACTGTGCCCTGAGGTTCATTCTTCACTGTTTGCTGTGTTGTGTAGTGCAAAGTGGCACAACTCTGTCAAGTAGAACCAGAGGAAAGACACTGACCTTTTTTGTAAAGGCTTTGATGATGAGCCAAGAGGACTTCTCTGCTTCTTTATAAGGGACAGTCCCTTTGACAGCGCTAAAACCCCCACCATGTAGAAATGCATGTATGGTGCTCTGCATAAGCAGCGGTTAAATCCCATCCCTCTGCTTCACCACGTTGCTTCCCACCACTTGATACAGTCACCTATAGCCTTATTTTAATGTCCTGGTTCTCCCATGCACATTTGGGGTTTTATTTTTGTACATTCCTGCCTCTGCCAGTTCCTTCCCAGCTCAGCTTTATAATTCAACATGCTGTTAAAAACTGGTCTCCAAATTCTTGTTCTCCGATACAAGAATACTGAGGTTGTATTTTTGCACCCAGGAATTCCCAGGCTGGAAAAGAGTCTTCTGGGGATCTTTAGGCTGTTGGAGAAGGATTGGGAACGGAGGAGCTGTAAGCCTGCAGGAATTTGAAAAACCTGTTTTAATTTAAGAGGAATGTCCTTTTGTTCCTAAATGGATGGGCCTTGCTCCAAAGGACTTCAGGTGCCCTAACTGTTACCAGATGGGCTGTGAAAAGCAGCACAAACAGGTGGTGAGGACAACAACCACAGACTTTAATTTCCTTGTCAGCTTCTCCCTGTGCCTTACATACCCCCTGGAGAACAGGAGGATGAGGGGAACTGTCATTTTTGTATATGGCAAAAGAAATGACTATCGAGGGGACATTCTGCAACTGTATATAGCAGGTCAAGCCCTTGGACTCTCAGTGGTGAGATTGTCATCTGGGCCAAGGTGTGCAGTGATTAACTTAAAATATAATGCACTCGCATATGCATTGTTAGATACAATGATTGCTAAAATTTAATGCATCCTAGCATATATATTGGCTCAGATCCTCCCAGGTGTAACTACTGTTCTGCCACCTAGGGCAGTGGGACCATGCTGAAATTGTCCAGCTGGGGCTCTGCCCAGTGTGCTTGGGAACATTGACAGCTGGGGCTGCAGGAGCACAAGAAGCCTTGGTGGTTTGGTGGGACCCCACACACTGGAGCACTTGAAGAGGGACGAGTGCAAGGGAATGTCATGCTAGTCTTGCAGCCTGAATGGGGCTGTTTTACAGAGCCAGCAGTGGCCTCCTGCTCCTGAAGGCTGGTGCCTTGCTCTCCACTTCCTTCGGAGTGGCTTCCCATGGCAACTGAAGTGTTTTCTGTGCATGACTGGTGTGATGAGTGAACATACTTCAGTACAAGTAGGGTAGAAGCAAAACCAGTGTCATAGCCTCCAGATTGCTCTAATAAAGAGCACTCAAACCTCTGGATCTCACTGCTTACCAGTACCTGCAAGTGGCTGTGCATTGATAACTTCATTGCTGCTGCTACACTGGGATGTGCAACAGCACTGGAAAAAGGAGAGATAATGCAGAGCAGGTATTTGCTAGTAAACGCGATTTTGTAGTTACCTTAGCACTGATGTTACTCCAGTGATGGTAGGTAAGCACAAGTAGTAGTGGTATGTGTGACTCCAGATGTGTGGATATACTGATTTATTATTGGAGTAAATAGAAATCAGGTACAAAACAATATGAGCTCTTATGGGATGCACAGTTTGTTGTTTGTCAGCTTGCTGGCTTGGGCAAGGCAAAGAGTGTGATGGAGAATGCACAAATGTTCTTCAGTCTCGCCCCAGAGAGCTGTGTAATGTCCCAGTAAGGGCAGTCCTTGGAAATTTGAAGCCAACAGACCAGGGGTTCATGATTCTTATGGTTAGAAAATGTTTCTAAGGTTGTTGGAAATGCATTTTGGACTCTTTTTAGAGATAAGGAATTTTGAAAGAGCTGGTACAAGTCTTACAAAGTTATCCTGGGAAATAAATGCTGGTGATCAATGCACTTTCCATCTCCTTTTTACATGAGGACTAACATGGCATGATTAAGGTGTGGTGTTGATATTTTGCAAACCTCTTCTTAAGACCTTTCTGCATTGAAACCATCGAGGTTATTCACGCCATTGCTGTGGGATCTGAATTTTCTAGCCTTTCACATCTCCAATTGTCTCTCCTAGATGATCAGCTGAACTCGGAAGAGAAGAAGAAAAGAAAGCAGAGGAGAAACAGGACTACCTTCAACAGCAGCCAGCTCCAGGCATTAGAGAGGGTCTTTGAGAGGACACACTACCCTGATGCCTTTGTACGGGAAGACCTTGCACGCAGAGTCAATCTCACTGAAGCCAGAGTTCAGGTAATCACCACAGCTTGTATCAAGACACACCTCACCTGGGGAGGGGTTATCAGGCCATTCCAGTACAGCAGTAGAAATCCCTGAGGTCTATATAGCACACTAGAGTCACCAAGCTTCTGGGTCATGCTGTCTTGCAGATCCAAGCATGCCATGCCTTGAGAAGGACTGCCAGGCTTGGTCTGCCACCATACTTACTACCTGCCCTGTCAGATATGTTCAAGGCTGAGATGTCCTGTGCTCAGGATGCTCACATTATCTTGAGCTGCTCAGTTCTTAGCTTGCAAGCCTGCAGCTTCTGAAGGTCATGAACATAGAACATGATGTGTTTTACAGCACTCCCAGGCCTTGCTGGCTTTAGCACAGGACAGACCTGGTCCTGCAGTATCCTCACTGAGCTGGTTCCTTGTGCAAGGTCTTTATTAGGGCAGACATAAGGATTGTGTTGTCATTATAGTCTCCAGCAACAGACATGCCAAATCAGCATGCTTTTACAGAGTCCTGTCTTGCCCAGCAGGGCAGAGGTGGTATGGTGAAACAGTGAGTGTCACAGCAGAGTGGTGATGGCTGGTGCATCTGTGTGCTGGAGGCCAGTGACGAGTGGTGTCCCACAGGGATCGGTGTTGGGATTGGTCTTGTTCAACATCTTTGTTGCTGACATGGACAGTGGGATTGAGTGCGCCCTCAGCAAGTTTGCCGATGACACCAAGCTGTGTGGTTCGGTGGATACGCTGGAGGGAAGGAATGCCATCCAGAGGGACCTTGACACGCTTGTGAGGTGGGCTGATGCCAACCTCATGAAGTTTAACCATGCCAAGTGCAAGGTCCTACACCTGGGTTGGAGCAATCCCAGGCACAGCTCCAGGTTGGGCAAAGAGGAGATTCAGAGCAGCCCTGTGGAGAAGGACTTGGGGGTGGTGGTCGATGAGAAAAGGAACATGAGCCGGCTTCAATGTGCGCTCGCAGACAAGAAAGCCAACCATATCCTGGGCTGCATCAAAAGCAGCAGGTCAAAGGAGGTGATCCTGCCCCCCTACTCAGCTCTCATGAGACCTCAGCTGGAGTATTGTGTGCAGTTCTGGTGTCCTCAACATAAAAAGGACATGGAGCTGTTGGAACAAGTCCAGGGCCACGAGGNCATAAAAAGGACATGGAGCTGTTGGAACAAGTCCAGAGGAGGGCCACGAGGATGATCAGGGGACTGGAGCACCTCCCGTATGAAGACAGGCTGAGAAAGCTGGGACTGTTTAGCCTGGAGAAGAGAAGGCTGTGTGGAGACCTCATAGCAGCCTTCCAGTACCTGAAGGGGGCCTATAGAGATGCTGGGGAGGGACTCTTCATTAGGGACTGTAGTGATAGGACAAGGGGTAACGGGTTCAAACTTAAACAGGAGAGGTTTAGATTGGATATAAGGAAGAAATTCTTTCCTGTTAGGGTGGTGAGATGCTGGAATGGGTTGCCCAGGGAGGTTGTGAGTGCTCCATCCCTGGTGGCATTGAAGGCGAGGTTGGATGAAGCCTTGGGTGGCATGGTTTAGTGTGAGGTGTTCCTGCTTATGGCAGGGGGGTTGTAACTAGATGATGTTAAGGTCTTTTCCAACCCTAACTAATCTATGATTCTATGATTCCCACCCTAGGTGTGGTTCCAGAACCGGAGAGCCAAGTTTCGCCGGAATGAGAGAGCGATGCTGGCCAGCAAGAATGCCTCTCTGCTCAAATCCTACTCAGGGGACGTGACCGCCGTGGAGCAGCCCATTGTACCCCGCCCAGCTCCAAGACCCACTGATTATCTCTCCTGGGGTACCGCCTCACCTTACAGGTGAGTGAATAACCCCTCTGGGGCTGACCAGTTCCAGGCATGGTATAGAGCAGCCTGAGAGTGGCCCTCAGACAGCTCTAAAGTGATGTTTGTGTTTACGTGGGGCAACTGGAAGATACAGCAGTTTGTCCACCCTACTGATTTCTTTACCTGTTTGCAGTCCACTCCATCTCACTGCCAGGCATACAAGGTGGGCTTGGTTCAGCATTGTTGTGGCTTTCTGGGAGATTGAGGCTTCTTTTTTGCTGGTGTCTCTCTGCAGATCAGGAAATTTCAAGAGAGGATCAGGTATAAATAAATGGAAACAGAGGGGTTGCACTTGCTTTCCTAGTGCATCCAGTTTAAAGCAAGGAAGAAACATTTCCGTGGAACACACAGGTCCAGGGGAAAGTGATGGCAGAGCCCTTGAGGAAGCTCAGCCGCCACACAGCGGCCAGAAGGGGGAGTTCTGTGGCTGTATCATGACAGTCACTGGTTGGGATGCACGGAAGGGCTGGGAATTCGTTCTATGCGTGTTGTTCCCAATCGTCCCGTCAGTGGTCAGCATTGAACCGGTGAGCAATTTCTTTTTAGTTGCTACAGCGCAAGCATGTATGTGTACGAGGTGTGCCATTGTGCTGCGCTGTGGTTTGCCCACAGTAAGGACCAGGTGTCTCTGGATGGTAGACTCGTCTTCAGTGTCCATCTGTGGCCAGTGCTGCTGAAGGGGTAGCAGGAAAGAAGTGCAGATGTGGCAGCCCCAGTCTGCTTAAAGGATCTGGGATGTTCATGCACATCACAGGTCTCCCTGTCCTCTTCCGTGCCATGCACAGCCCAGCAGGAACTGGGTGTGGACACAAGATCCACAGGCTGCGTTGTTTTGTGGGGACTCAGCTGGATTATAGGCAGTTAAAAATGAAGTTGGTGGGTGTTTTCTAGCACAGCAGATTCATTGTTGGTTAGGACCTTGGAACCTTTGGCTGGATTTCTTTGTGTTCATCTGGCTTGGTTACAGCTACCTTCCTACTGGCTCAGGAGTCACACAATACCCAAGACCTCTCTTCCTTGGTTGCTTCAGTGCCATGAGATGAGGTGGTCCTCATCCATTCAGAACAAGAAGTCATAGGTTCACCCACTCCAGGTACTGAAAAGGATGATTTTGATGACCACAAATGTGGTCTTAGAGATGGCCCTTATCCTTTGGATTTTAGCTGAGGACTGCTGTCTGGCAAAACCTCCCTTTTGCTGTTAAGGCTCTCACTCTGTGAGTTGCTCCTTGGTGTAGCTTCTTAGGGAGGAGTCTGGGTGGTGAATTCAGGGGAGAGAAGCACAGGGCCTTTCCCACCCAGCAGAGGCTGCTCTGGTCACAGTACCAGGTCCCTACTGAATGCTTGTGGCTTATTTCTACCTCTCACACTTTTAAAAATAGATCCTCCCTCCCAAGATGTTTACACAAGGGTCTTCACAGCAGCCTCTAGGAGAAGACCCTGCAAAGGTAACTGCTGGGGGCACACTGTCTGGGTCTACTCTGGGAATGAGAAGCCCAAGCCATTTGGGATGTATGAAAGGAGAGTGAGAGAGAATGGAAAACCTTAGGGATGATTTTTCCTCCCGAGGTCCAGACCTGGCTGTTTCTCTCCATGGTGTGAAGATGCATCCTCACTGCCTTGATATCTTGTCTTAAGCCAAGATGTTTCAGCAAAGACATTTGTAGTTTACAGCTTTCCCTGCTGGCTGACAAGACAAATCAGGATGGACTGTCACCGTCCCACTGGGTAGAGAGTAGGGGTAGGAGAGGAGTAGGAGGCATTGGCAGAGGGGCAGAGCAGCTGGTTTCCATGCTGTGGGTTGGTCAGGACTCTCAGACACTTTATGCTTCCTAGGCTTTCTTATCCTACTGGTCATCTCCTGGCAATCACATTTCTGTTCAAAGGCACTTTGGCCAGGTTGTCACAGCTTCATTAAAGCTGTGAACTGAGTAGTGTTATTAAAGCATTGGACACTTGGAGAAAAACATCCATGCAGAGTGTTTGCATGGCCCTCTGCCCCCAACCTTCCTCGTGCTGCTGTACCAGCCCTTGACTAACGGCTAGTCCCAGAGAGGGCTGAGTGCTGCATGGTTGGTGCTGGTTTTACTCTTAGATCTGGGGAAAGTTTTCAATCACTGTGTTTATTCTCCAAATACATTCAGACACAGGTCAACCAAAGCTATTTGCAGATCCGTGTCACATAGATAGCCAAGTAGATACTGTTATTTTTTGAAGTTGAAATGTTTTGCTTAGACATTTTTTAGCATAGGTTCCTAAGAAAACAAGACTAGCAGTCGCGCTGTCGGCCTGCACTTCCCACTCCAACAACCTTTGCCTCCATGGGCCACTGAAACCCATATTTGAAAGAAGGATTTTGGGCCTCAGAAACATAGAATCATAGAATAGTTAGGGTTGGTAAGGACCTTAAGATCATTATGTTCCTCTGTGCTTGATGAGAGCAGGCAGCTGAGTAGAGGAAGAAGATTCTTTCTGTGCCTGAATAGGGTGGAGGGAGGGAGGCAGGAGGGTGAATTCAACCCTGATTATAACCTGGAGAGTCTCTGGAACAACCATCAAGCTAGACCGATGTTTGGAGACAGCCTTCTTGTGTAGTGTGCCTTGTGGAATAACTTGCTAAAAGAGAGTATTTCTGCAGGGTTTTGGTTTAGCAGAGATTTCACTGGACAACTGTAATGTTCCCTACACCTCTGGGGAGCTGAGAGCAGAAGGTTTCCTGGAGTTTTTGACCAGACTTGGGTAGCAGTCTGGTTTTGAATGGGGACAGTTTACAGCCAAGACTGAAAATTCTTATTTTATCTAATCTAGAGTATCCTTGAGGCTCTTCTAATTTCTTCCAGCACAAAAACATGGTGGAGATGCACCCTGGGGAAGCAGGTGAGAACGGGTGCTTGAGCAGCCACCAGCTATGCACCTGAAACTTTGCAATGCCTCTGCAGGCAGGACTTGGCTTCTTCTCACATTGCTGCTGACTTCTGGGGGAGGAGAGGGTAAAGTCACCAACCCAGTCACAGAGAGGGAACTGAGGGGGTGCACAGCTGCCTGGGGAGGGCTCCAGGCACGCTGATCTATCATGTCCTGGACCCTGGCAAAATGCAGCTGTTGCACCCCAAGTTGGGCTGAGTCAAGCCTGTATTTTGCTGTGTGCATTCTAATATCTCTGTGTCCTTCTAGTACTTGTTAGATATTCTCAAAGTGTCCTGAATGTTTGCTTTCCTGTGGAGTTTTCAGTGCTTTCCCCTGAATGGGTGTAAGATGCTTTTCAGCTACAGATCTTACCTGTTATTTCCATGTTGTGTTTCCACTGGTCATGAAGCAAAGATGACAATTTCCCCCTGAAGAAGTTCTTTTCCCTGATACTAAAGTGAAAAATAGGAGTCATTTGGCTTGGGATGGAACCTACAAGTATTACATGGTCTGGATTTCCTGGAGGCTGAGGATTCAGACAGTACTGGATTGTATTTAAATTCCTGGCAGGTTAGCTCTGTCCTATGAAGTCAAGAGATACCAGCGGTGCTTTGGGGCAAACATTCATGCTCACAGACTGGATCTGTTTGTGCAGAAGATGCTCTTCCTGTTTGAAGAGCAAAGGCTCTTCCAGTCGAGGTCAGCCCTGGAAAAAAGAGAGAAAAAGGAAAATTGAAAAGTAAAAAGGCCTTCTTAGGCTGTGGGTGGAGGAGAGCGTTGCCCAGAGACTCAGATGGGAGCCACCTGGGCAAGCAGATGGAAAGGGTCAGCACCAGAGCTGAGCTTGCTTCCATGAGGGCATTTGTGGTTTCCTCTGGGGCATGCTGGCTGTGTTAAATGGGCACCTCTGGTTTGTGCAGTGTTTTTCAAATGGTTTTGATCTGTGGAACCTGGTGTAGGAAATGCAGCAGGGTCAAATAGTTTGCTTTTTTGGGGGATGAGGGTTGCTTTTCTCAGAAACCTGGGACACATGGGTTAAACAAAGTTTTCTAGTGGTCTGGAAACCACATTGGCAAATATTTGGTAGAATAAGAAAGAACTCAGATCTTTTTTCAGCCTCCACTGGCAAAAGTAATGTTTTCAATGAATAAAGTCATGATCTGAAGGGAGAAAATATGTTTTGTTTTTTTTTGTTTTTCCCTCAGCCTTTAGGGCATGTTCTTTATGATCAGCTGAAGTTCTGGAGGGAAAAAAAAGTGGAAATTTTCATTCCAAAAGGCTGAAACCAAAAAGCATCACAATTGTTGACAGGGGTTTTTCCCAGAGCATTTCTTTAATGTAACATGTGTTTCAGAAGTGATGTGATTTCACAAGCAATAAAACCAGCAATTGCTCTCATCAAAAAGACATTGCCTCCAGTAGGAATACTTATAAGGACAATGGTCTGACTGGCAGGCTGGGAGCCCTGACCTTGTTGTAAACCTTTTGGGTTAGAAAATGGGAAATGGAAATTTTCCTGTTGACTTCAACCAGCTTTGGCATCAGCTATCCCTGGGTAAGTGAACTGAAGTGGAGGGATTTACAGGGTTGCTAAATAAAAAGTAGTGATCATTCCCTGCTCACATCCTGCAGGTACAGAACTCCAGGGTTTAACCTCACTGTGGTGCATCTGCTCTCTGTATGGTGTGAAGACCAATCTGACATAATGTTTCTCTCTTTCTATCCCACAGTGCCATGGCCACTTACTCTGCCACGTGTACCAACGCCAGTCCGGCACAGGGCATGAATATGGCCAACAGTATTGCCAACCTGAGACTGAAGGCAAAGGAATATAGTTTACAGAGGAATCAAGTGCCCACAGTCAATTAATGACTGGAGGCATCTGCCTTGCAGAAGGAGAAAATACAACAGCACCCGTCCTGCTTTGCAACTTGTTTGTGCTAAAAGGAAAAAAAAAAAGAAACCACAACAAAAAACCACACA
>NDXB01010910.1:0-23860 GCA_002631895.1 Agapornis roseicollis | reverse complement strand
GGAAAGGAAAAAAAAAAAAAAAAAAAAAAAAAAAAAAAAAAAAAAAAAAAAAAAAAAAAAAAAAAAAAAAAAAAAAAATAAAAAAAAAAAAAAAAAAAAAAAAAAAAAAAAAAAAAAAAACAAAAAAAAAAAAAAAAAAAAAAAAAAAAAAAAAAAAAAAAAAAAAAAAAAAAAAAAAAAAAAAAGATTAAAAAAAGTCAACCCTAACCCAGAACTGACACGGGGACCAAACTGGGAGCAAACTGAACCGCTCGTGAGTAACAAGGTTCCTCCTTCCTTTTGGGATAATGCCACCATTTTTATTTTTCTTGTAATTGTCAGGTTTATTGCTTCTGCTCGGTATACTATGAGCTTCTTCAGTAAAGGACAGCCTCACCCTTGTTGGTTTCCATTTTTGTATGGGACTGCAAAAAAACCCTCTGCTGGTCTCAGCCCATGGACATAACCCACCCACCATCATGCTGAGATACAAAGCTTGCTCCTCTCCCCCCTGCCCCAGCTCACCCTAGAAAAAGAAGATTTTTGGTCACAGCTTTCTGTTGTATCCACCTGACCCTTCATCCTTCCAGTCTCCTGTACCACAGAGGCAGTACCGTTTCCATTAGTCTGCAAGAAACCCATTAGTGCAATGAGATGGGATCATTCTGGTTGGGTTGCTTGGACAAGTCTGATACTTGAGGAAGACCTCCTTAGGCTTTGCAGCGCTTCTTGATTATTTGCAGCTTTCTTGAGTATTCCCAGCACTGCTCCCTCAAAAAGCCAAAGAAGAAAGAAAAGCCAACATGGGTGTGAGGTTGGAGGGGGGCCTTCCAGAGGGATCGCTCTGTAGTGCCATGAATAGGACTGTTAGGACGCTCCTTTCTATGCCTTACAGTTTGCGCCACAGGGAAAGGCGTTGTCCAGATGCATTTGTTATATATATACTGTATATATTTATATATATAAGATAATACACGCAAGCTTGGTTGGTGTTTTTTATTAAACAAAATAAAATCCATTGAAAATGTTTGGGATGTTTGTGCTGCATCCAGGTTCCTGGAGCTGTGCATTGAAATTCCAGACACAGACTCTCACCCTTGTCAGGGCTCTTCTCTTGATCAGCACTTGAAATGGCCACCTCACATCTTCCCATAAGAAACTCCAAAGATGTGGCATTGGAGGGAGCCATGGTCCTTTGCAGATTTTCCCCATGGAAATTTGCAGCTTTATGGAATAAGACAAGGATCTCCTTTCCAGCTGGTTAGGCTCATGTGGCTCTTGAGAACACTCAAGGACATCCCCATGGAAAGTCTCAGCCAGCCCCTCTGAGGACAGGTGTTGTCTCGGCAGGGAGCATCCCACATAAAGACCGTATTTCCCTCCAGTTCTGATAATGCTGCCCACTATGACTTGTCCTGTAGTCTTAACCACTGTTCTTTGCTCTCCTTACCTGCTGTTCTCCCTCTGGAGTCTGCAGAGCTGGTTAGGAGCCAATTTCCTTCTTTCCATAAAGAATAGACCCAATGCAACCCAAAAGAGGTTTCTTCTTTTCAAGCACCCTGAGGAAATAAGGATCTTTCATGTTGCTGGTGATGCCTGCCTCTTTCAAATTTGGGGGGATAATTGGACGTATTTATTGCAAACAGTGCTTGTGCAGAAGACCTGCCCAGACTGAGTAGGACTTTGCCATGGAATAGTCCCACTGAAGGCAGCAGAGCTACTCTGTGTTCCAGGAAGCATAATGAAGGGCAGTCATGAAGGATACTTCTGGTAGAGTGGCTTAGGTTTCCATCTTGGCGTTTCCTGCAGACATGCTGGAAATATGTAGATGCCTGTGAGTGGGCTTTGATAGGCTAAACCTGCATGTTGCAGGAAATGAGAAATAAATCTCTTTAAAGTGAAGGTGAAAATTAAACTGGCAGAGAATGAATGGAAATCCAGCCAAAGCATTTGAGCTAACACTGGGAAAAAAAGTCCCAAATCCAAACTAGTGTAAGATACGTTCATGACTGTGTGTTGCTTCTGGGTTGTTGTTGGGTTGTTTGGGGTTTTTTCTCACTGTATGGATATCTGGGGGAGGGGAGGAAAGAAATTTAATTGTGATCAGGACAAGAAGCTAAAGATCACACATCACACTTGCAAACAGAACACCAGCAAGGGAAGTGAGGCTGGGCAAGCACTACATTTTATGAAATCCATAATGTTCTGTTTAATCCCTTTTTTTGGCCTTCCATAGTCTGGAGAAGCTAATGTCTCTAAAGTCTCTAAACCAAAATATTTCTATCATGAGTAGTGTGGTTCCAGCCCCTAGAGCCAAGTGATCACGTTGGAAAACTCAGCCTTCACTTAGAAACTCAGGCTTGGTTTCTGTGCCTACAAAGACAGACAAGACTATGGAAGAACATGTCCTGCACGATCAGAAAGAAAAATGACCCACTGCAATGTAGCATTATTCAGAGGTTGATGAATGCCTTAGCCTGGTGCTTTCTCCTCTCTTTGCCCTGCTGCCCCCCTCTGCGAATACCAACATCCCAGCAGTGATGGCAGCCTGAACAAAACTTCCATGTGGTGGACATTGTTTCCTGAGTTTCAGTGTCTGAGTTTCCACTCTGGATGTTTCAGCTGTTTCCTTCAACGTCTTGGTGGCCAGTGGCTTTCCCCTAGTCTTTGCTCACCTTTTCTGCAGCATTAAAATCACCTTGAGCAACTTTCCTTGGTGTCTGTGTTCAGGCATCTGTTTCTGAAGTCAGCAAAAAGATGGTTCAGAGAGCATGGAGATCCTGGTCTCCTATTATTCATCTGTGGACAGAGATATCAATCCCTGCCCCCACCCTGTGATGTTTACATGGAGGGGCTCACATAAATGCCTGTGCAAACCTTTCTTCACCCTCCTTGCTTTATTTGTGTGAGAAATTGAACTGACTTGCATGGGGCTGCTCATGCAGGTAGCTTGTGTAAGCTTTTGCACTTCCAGTTTTAGTTGAGTCTTGCCTTGGGTTGGGCTCCCTGGTTGGGAATACCATCACAGCTGACTCGGCTGTTGTCAGTCCAGATGAGAGCTTTACACCACCTTTGAGCTGGGCGACATCGAGATGTAAACCAGAGCATCCACGAGAATATTGCTTTGCTTACATGGATTTGCTGAGCTGAGTCCAGCTGGATGAATGAACAGGTTTCGATGTTTGTTTCTTAGTTGCTGATGACCTCAGCCAATGGGCAGTGTCTGTCTAGCTGTCTATCAAGCCAAAGCAAAATTTTGTGACTATATGTTTAATCTGTATTTTATTGAACCATGTAAATATATGTGCAAATTAAGGGCCTTGTCCTGAAAGCACGGAGTTCTCCAGGGTTTTAACACTTTCAGTTGCAGCTCCATAAAGTTGCGATGGTTACCCCGATTATCAGGGGACAAAAAGGTCTTGAGGCACATTTCTCCTGGCTGCATTGTAAGAATACTGCTTTCTCAGCCCTCCTTCCTCCCTCCCTCCCCCCTGCACCCCGAAATATGTGGCTGATTCCTCTAAGTGGGTTTTTTGAGCATGACAAGGATGGATGATTGATAAGGTTGGTGGAGCTTGTCACATGAAGCCATGGGAGGCGTTCCCAGATGGAAGTGTATCCTGTAAATTATCTCTTGCTTTGTGATGTAAAATGTACAGTGTTTGCACTAGAATAGAAATTATCATTTTCAATAAAAGGGGGAAAAAATCCCCAATGCTTTCCATAAGCTGCCACACATGCGTCACATGTTGCTGCCCTGAGGTGTTCTACCACATTGGATGGGGCTGGGAACATGCTGGAGATTTGCATGGGGCAAGTGGAGCAGGGCTTGGGGCTGCCTGTGCAGCAGACTTATCTTGGGAATGCCATGCAGACAGTTGGTGGACTGCAGAGAGACCCCAGGGGAGATGGGGACCCTTCTGCAGTGTGACCTGTGCAAGCCAGACAGTGAGCCAGGCAGAGATGGACACTGTGTCCAGAGCCTGTCTGAGCCACAGAATCCTTCTGTCAACAGAGGCAGCTGCAAATGAGTTCAGCAGAAGCCAAGGCAGGAAGCATCCACAAAGACTTCTAAATGAGGTGGTTTTCAAGAAGAGGCCAGACACACCTGTGGCTTTGCCCCCAGGTTCCTACACCCCACCAGGCTGGCCGGACTCCAGTACAGGGCTGAAAGTGGGGCAGGAAGGGTCCAGGGAGGGTATACATTCAGGGAGAAGGGAGGGCTGGGTATCCCTATGTGGGTAACCAGCAGGGAGGAGTCAGCAGGAAGGAAAGGGTTGAATCCTACCACTTTTGCAGGGGACAAAAAAAGAGCTGGGCTAAGTAGGAAAAACCCTGAACTACAAAGCAAGGGTGATGGTCAGAAGGAGCTCAGGGGCTAACAAGGGATAATTGGTGCAGGCTATTAAAGTAGGGGTGGGGAAAGGTTTTTTTTGTAGGGGAAAGACGTCAAGTTGGTGAGTTGTGCTTCAGAGAGCAGGTGTCTGCTAGGGGTGGGAGGGAGATGCTGGGAGTCTAAGTCTGATGAGTTCCTGTGACTTCTCTTATTGGTCCCTAAGTGATTCATTCAGATCTGAGCCAAATGTTGGGAATTTGGAGTGTGTCTGGGTTAGCTGCCTGTTTCCCTGCTGATCTGGCTTTTGACCCCCCATGGGCATGTGTGCTGGGGTTGTTAACCAGGCTGGATGCAAGCGGCAGTTAAATTTCAGCAGCCCAGCCTACAGCGATACCTCATTAAGGGGAGATGGGTATCTCTGCAAAGCCCTCAGTAGTCAGCCAAGCTTGCATTCCTCACAAAGCTGATTATTCACCCCTCTGAAGCTGAAATAATAATAATATTAGCCTTTTCCTTATTATTTATTGGTTGCCAAAAGAAGTACATGTGCAAATAGAATAGCTTCCAAGTTGATTTTGAGACTGGAGTGGTTTGGACTGAGTTGAAACAAGCCTCAGATATCCAGATCTGCAACAAGCTCATCTGAGCTACTCTTTGGGCAGGTGTCCTCCCCACCTGGCACTGCTGTGCTATGACTGCTGACCTGACAGTTGCCAGTCACCAGTGCACCAGAAGTTACTGCCCCGTAGAGTTCCAGTTCCCAATTTGGCTTGTATTTCCTACCAGAACCAAAAAAGCTATGGTAGAAGTAGTGTGTGGAGGCCTCCCTGCACACAGCAGCAGCTGCATGCATGTATAGAGGTTGCCACGAACTGTTTCTGCAGGACTCTCCTGGACATCTGACAATCCTGGAAGTGCAGAGGAGCTGCAGAGCTGTGAAGAGTAGGGGTGCAACCTTTCCAGCTTAGCAGAGGGTTAGAACTGGTCCTGAGGTTTTGGAGTGGTTGTTGCTTTATCCAAGGGCAGAGGCTGGCCCATAACCTCCCCTCCTCTGCTCTGTGCTGGTGGGAAAGGGGAAGATGCTTAAAACGTCATTGAAATGAAGAAAAGATGTGCAGCTATAGAGCTCTGCGGTTGCAGTGCTGTCTTCAGGAGGCTGCAGTGGCGCAAGTGTGACTCTGGGGAGGAAGAAGAGAGATCTGGAGCCTGTGGCCAAGGCTGGGCACCCTGGCACCAGGGCAGCTCTCAGCAATGCTTTGTGGAAGGGCTGTCTCTATTTTCTCTTGCTGGCAATTACTTAATGGACATATTACCCCTAAATAATCCCCATTTGCACTTTAATTTATAAAATCCATATACCTCACACTTTGGGGCAAAGCTTTTCAAAGGAGCTTGAGTGACTTGGACTCCTGTAGTCTGAAAGTCATCCTTGGAAATATCCCTATTGCTCTTAAAACACACCTCTTATATTGTCACCTTTTTAAGCCTTTCAGCCAAGGGTGGCTCAAGTGGGCTATTCTGTGTGTTTCTGCCTGTTCAGCAAATGTGATGAAATCACATGAAGTGACGAAATTGAGCAGAATAGAGGGAGTGGGAAAACTCCAGCTCCTTTCACAAGCCTGGAGCACCCGTGTTTCCTACCAACAGGCAGTTAACATACATGGTGTGCATCCAAGGCTATTCATAAGCTGGGTTTTACAGAAAGAAAAGAGGTCTCTGGGAGGGAAAGCAGGCCAGCAATCCCTCTCTGGGGGCTGGAGAGGACCATACACTGTGCCCAACCCTTCTTCCGCACCCCTGGTGTCTTCTGTCAGGCAGGAGGGCATCTGTGAGGCTGCTGTTATTAGGGTGCCCCAACTGGAGAACTCCAGCAAAGTTGTCAATCATCCAAGAGATAGGTGTTGATTTTGAAATGAAGCTGAAATGTAAGGGATTGTCCCCTTTCAAGAAGGGACTAGGAGATGGCTGGACTGCCACATTTCCCTGTGCTTCTTCTGCAACCTGCCTGCCCATGTGCTGAGGTCCCAAGAGCAATGCTCGGATGGGGCACCAAGGTTGCCAGCTGTGAATGGTTTTGATCAGCAGGAGGATTGAGATCTCTGTCATGGCAGTGAGAGGTGTGGTGGGAGTTAACAGCAGGATGAAGGATGACAAACAGCAACCAGCATCTTAAAATGTCTCATTCTTTTTACTTTTTAATAACTTTTAAAGATTAGAGTTACTCTTTCCAGTGTCTTGGCCAAATTCTGCTCTCTGTCTAGTTGGAGTCCCTTGGCAGCCTTGGTTAGATGCTGTTCTCCTTTGCTTCCTGCCTCTGCCTGTCAGAGCGGTGCCAAATGTTGTCTCAACACTGCTCTTTTCCAGCCCAGAGGTGGTTTCTGTAAGGGGCTGGGTGGAGCCCCCCTTGCAAATGGGAGGTGCTAAAATTAGCTACGTTATAAACGCACCTTCCAACACCACGGAACACCCCATTTTGGTGGCTGGGCAGTGAAGCCAGTCCTGATTGCATGAGAAGAAGATGAGCACTCCTCCATGGTCAACCCCAATTAGTGAGCTTTCCTCGAGGTGAGTGTGGGATGTATGGGTCTCCCGCTGCCAGCTCCTCCCATCCCCACCATGGGGTTAACAGGGTGGGTGCTCTCAGCAAAGCCCTTCCCTGGGCATGAAAGGTCACACCATGTTTCTGAGGTGAGAACTCATAACACTGCTGAGTTAACACGGTAGCTTTCCCTCTAGCAGATGTGCACGTTTGGGACTGGCCTGGTAACACATGGGCTGTGATCAAACTAGAAGTGAAAGCAGGATTAATGCAGCTTCAACGTGCTTCATCCCTGGCCATGAGGACTATGAACATAGCTCAGGGTGTTCCACAGGAGAGCAAGCTTGGATGAGAGTTGTGCTGCTTGGTGCAGACCAGAAAGTCATGAGTTCAACCAGGGAGACGAACCTGGTCCATCTCACAGTGGAAGGTGGTTACTCCTACAGTAGGTGGTTTGACTATAGGACTACACCCTACAAAACTGCCTGGCTGTTGAAGCAGTGTGAGTAGAAATGGTTTCTGAAAGAGCTGTGCTGGGGAGTCTTCAGTGGGCATGTGTGTTGACATGGCTGAGGCTGGTCCTTCTGTAGAGCTGGGAACTGAGCTTCCAAGCCAGTACCATCATTTCCTCCACTGCCTCAGCAACAGGATGTGAGTCTTGTATGACAGGACTGTCAGGGAATAGGGGTATCTTGGAGGAGGGCTGATGAAGCACAGTGAGATAGTTGAGCTCTCAGCTCATCAGGCCTGGGAGGGCTGATGGAACAAGGAGCTAGAGAGCCCTGCCATGTGCCTCTCTTGCTGTTTTGTCCCATCAGAGAAGCAGCCTCTTGTGAGAAGTTTCTGCTGATCCTCCCATGGATGGGATGGCAGCACCTCCCTAGGCTGGGTGGGGGACAAAGACCTCCTGGACCACATTTAGGCCCTTATCTGAGAGGCAAGTGCAGCTCTCCAGGCTGGCAGATTTGTTGCCGTGCTGAAGACTGTATCTAAAGCTGGTTGAAAAATTGAGTTTATTTTCTTGTGGCAGCTTCCAAGTCTTCACCTATTTGACTTCATCCCAAATCAGGCTGAGGAGTGGAAATCTTTGAAAATACTGCAAGGAAAATATAAATATGCACAAGCATGGCAGGATCATTGACAGCATAGATTTTCCAGCATCACTGAAAATGAAGCATGTTGAGCCTTTGAAAAGAAACTCAAAGAAAACAGTTGCATTTCTGCAATGCCTGTCTTTGTAGCCTAGGTAAAATGTCTGAGGGGGGCACTTCAAGTGCTGAGCTTGGCTGGGTATGGTTTTTCTAGCAACTCTTCCATGGGCTATTGTCTCCTCTGATTGTGCAATGAACACTGTGGTCAACACAGCTGGCTGGATGTTGCCTGTTATCTCTACAATAATTGCATGCACAGACAAAAACCTTATTGCAGGTTCAGAGGACAATGTGGGCTCCTTCCCCATCAGCTCTTTTGAAGGCCATGAGGACCCCATTGTGCCATCCAAATTGAGACATGGAGTGGAAAGTATAGAACCCAGAAAAACAGGCTGCTCAAAATCATGGTCATGGAGGCTAGGAACTACAGTGATGTACTTCTTGGTTATTTTGATAATGCATAATATTTAACTTGTTTTCCCTTTGCAAGCTGTTTGTTAAGGTGGGTTTCCACTGATAGAATATAAATGTCCAGTAAAGTTTCCAAAGGTAAACAGGGAATCCTTCCATACAAAGACTTGCCTATTGAATGAGCTTGTGGAGCAGTAACATGTCCCTTACACCACAGGCCAACTTCTCCTTGATGAACATCTGCAGGGGAGGTAGCCATGGCCACCCTCCCTTTACCAAGGAGAGCTTACTGGCCAAACATGACAGCTTTGAATAATGATAATTTGTCTTTTAATTTCCCCTCCCTCTTTTTTTGCTGATGAATGGCTCCCATTCCAGCATGTGGAGGAGAAGCAGCTGTTGATGGGGGCAGGATGGCTTCTCTGGGGTTTATTGTTTTAATCATGGCCTGAGTGAAAGTGACAGCCTGAAAATGAAGTATCTGCTGAAAGGAAATCATAACTCTGAGTTGATTCTGTTTAGCTCCACTGACTATTAAGAACGTATTTTTGTTGGACACAAGGAACGTGATTTCAATTGACTAGACTCTTAAATGCTGCTTCTGTCTGCATTAATGCTGTTGGGTCTGCAACATCACTCATGTCCCATTTGGGAGCTCTTAGACCTACCTGAAGCCACACACTGGAGCTTCTCCAGTCTCAGCAACTCTATTTTCTGGTGGATCTGTGTTGTAGTAAGGAATGAAGGCGATGATGCTGAATGGGGCTTTGTAATCCCCACGAGGAGGCTGGGTGTGAAAGACAGTAGGCACAGGGTCTGCTCCCTGCTTGAGGAGGGGCAGATGGATGCCAGCAAAGGGGGGAATGCATTGGGTGACACCTGGGCAACTTGCACCTACCTGATGATTGGCCTTGCTGGCCATTTCTTGCTCTGCCCAGGCTCTCATATTCTGCTCTGGATTTCTGCAGAGCTCAGCACAACCTGGCCTTGCTATCATCCTGCTGCTGGCATTTTGGTGCTGGGTGTCAGTGAACAGAGCACCGTGTCATGTCCTGATAGTGATTGATAGTCATGGTGTAGATGAATTGACAGTGAGGAAACCAGCCTATGATAAGAATGGTGATCCCACTGCCTAGCCACCAGACTGAGACTTCTGCACACCCTCTTTCCATGGCACAGATAGAGTTAAGTGGTGGATACTGCTGCAACATGTTTAAACTGGCGCATCTTCCCTTCAAACACCATAAATATGGGGGAGAACAGTTAAAAATAGTTTCTTCCGTGTTCCTGAAAAAATGTTCTCATGTGCCCTGCTGGCTACAGCCGCTGTTATGAAACAAAATATTTCCCATCAACAGTCATTAGCCTTTGAGGCTGGGCTAGGATGCTGTTTATTACAATAAGAGCTATTACCGAGAATGGGACAGGATTAGAATAGAAAAGTCAATGTGTTATTTTCCTAATTAAAAAACCACATCATAGGCCACTAATTGTGCCAGGACATTTGTTCTCCTTGCGCTGGATGGAAGCCCTGGCAGTGCCTTTACACTGTAGTCAGGCTTCAGCCCTTCATATCCCAACATAGGAGACTGAGGTAGCACAGAGAGGGTATAAGCACAAATGTGGCCACACACATGCATGCCCTCTGCACATAATCTGAGGAAGCTGTGCAGGCAAAGGTGGGTCCCATTCAATAGCTTTGAGGAGATGGCTTTGCTGCATGTGTGTAACCTCAAGCTAATTTTCTTGCATGCACTTGCTTTATTGAAACCAACAGCACATGCTGAATGGCAGTGGGAAGCTGCCTGTGCCAAAAATGTGCTTGGAAAATGTGCATTGCACGTGCTGCACACATGCAACTAATGTTTGCTTGCGCCACACGCAGAGTTGCAGCTGTAGGTGTTAGGAGTCAGGACAGCAGTGGTGAGATTTGATTTGTTTGGTTTACATATCTTCTCTCCTGCAGGCTCTTACCCTGTAGCAGGACCTTGACCAAGGACATGAGCCAGTGTGAGCATTCCTCAGCAGTGCATTTACAGTGGAGTGCAAGCATGCCGTGCTACACGGGGGCTGGTTTGTATGTGGACCTGCAAACAGAGCTGTGATGTTGCCTCCATCTGAGACCTTGCAGCACTGATATGCTTGTGCTTGCCTTCTGATGGTCTGGACTCTGCTCTCCCATCTGGCCACTCTACATGGCCTTTTCTTCATGAAACACTAACAGGTAGTACCGTGCCATTGGGGCAGCAAAAGAAAGAAGAGAAAGGGATGGAAAGGAGGTAGGTCTGCAGAGGGATGGGATGAATGTGAGCAGAGCCTGGAGGGAGGGTCTGGTGTGCATTGAGACTGGGACCATGCAAGGGCTGGAGGACTCTATTGGAGAGAGCTGGGATAAGCCCTTCTATTGCTGCCTCCAGCTTGTGCAATGGGGTCTTTAGTTCCAAATGTTTGTTTTCTGGAAGGGAGGAAGTGTGTGTTTGTGTTTATGTGGCTGAAAAGCTTATCTCTCTCTATGTCACTTTGTTCATCTTTCCTAGTAAAACAACAACAACAAAAAAACCAACCGACCAAAAAAAAACCCAAACAAGCAGAGTTGGAGGGAATTGTTTAGAAAAGAAAAAAAAAGAAAATGTTTTTCCTGGCTAAAGCTTACATTGAACAACCAAATCCAAAACCTTTCAAAAGAAGACTGAAAATGTAACACATACACCCCTCCAAAACTCCTATGTACTCAAATGTCACTATTTCAGTGAGTTCTAGCACTCATGGTTTATTTGACACTCTGTGACTCTGCCTATGCATGTTTTTCCTGGGATATCTTCAAGATGTGGGTCATTAAGAAAACAAAGCTTGAAGATGTCAGTGTGCTGGCCAGGATGACAGCATGGTTGTCCATGTCTTGTTATGAATGAGTAACAGGGAAATGTACTCTTGGTGTATGATGACAATTCCCATGTTATGATGAGCTGGAAGGAGATAGGTTTCAAGGCATGGTGTGATGGCTTGCTAAACTGTGGACTGCCAGCTCCTTCTGATGCCAGAGCCTGTTTGGAGCAATTGATCAAAAACTGGACAGCAAGGAAGGAGATTTTTAGCCCTTTTTTTATACCCTTTCACTTTTTTTTAGTCATTCCTAGGAGGTCTAAATTGCTCTGCTCCATCTCTCAGCCTCTGAGGATGAAATGTATTCATCCTGATGTTGTATGGATGTATCCAACCACACCACAGGTTTCTGTCCTCCCAGCTGAGCTCTGGTGGAAGGGTGTCTAGGTATCTACACAATTCTGCAATTAGTAAATGCTGTGCTCAAGCCAAATGGCTGCTGAACAGTGTAGCTAAAGCTGTCCTGGTCTCCTCTTCATGAGGCTGAACAAGACATGGTGCTGCTCTGTTACAGGAAAATCAATCCTGTTTTTTGCAGAAGTAAAACCTGACAATATAATACTCGTAATATAACACAAACTCCTAATAAATGCCAAGAGTAAAACAACACCTAAAGCTGGTTTAAGTCTCATCAAACCGGATGTGTTTTATTCTGTGACCATAACAGCTGGAAAGCAAAGATCATGCAGCTCCCAGCCTTGTGGTCCCTCAGCTCAGCAGCTCCAGCACACTGCTCTGGAGCCTTGTTTCTCCCTCTGGCATCTGCTGCCTGCAAAATCAATCACTCTATTATAGTTATTTTAATTATATCAGTCTTGCTGATGACATACGTCTAGGCTGAGACCCAGGAGGGAACAACTTCAACCCAATGAAATTTGTTTTGGGAAGTACATTGGCTGTTGGGACTTAAAGAAAAGCAATGCTCCAGAGCTCATGTCCTGCAATTGAGCCTCTTGTAGGTCTGACACAATTTGAGAAGTTAATGCAGACTTTGCCAGCTCTTCTAAACAAAGGTATTTCCCACCCCACCCCCCCTACCCCTCCCACACACACCTTTATACTTTCAAGAATCTCTTTGGCTTGATTTCTGGCAGGGAAATTACAAAGATACCATTCAAACCTCTTGCAGGCAAAAAATAAAAACCCTAAGTAGGCTGTCCCAGCAGAGAGAAAGATCTCCTGAACTTGCTGGAGATGAGGATTTTTTTTCCTAGCTGGAATCTTCTAAGAAAGCCCAGACACGGAGGATTTGTTGTGCCATGACTGCTCTGAAAAGCCACCTCCAACACCAGATTTATAATTGCTTATAATGCAGCTAGTTCCCAACTCTCACAGTTTGCACTCAAATGGCAGTGTTGTGAAATGTTTGGTTTGGAGCTCAACTGGGAGGCATGGTCCTTCTCCATTTTTTGGAATTGAGTGTCTGTGGCCCCTCTGCTGCCTCCTGGACTTTGCCCCTGCTCCAGGAATCCTGTTGTTGCCCCTGGGCTCTCAATGATGGGTAGTTGTGACCCTTTGAAGGGTGGCAGCACAGTCACCGCTGTCATCTTCTCAGAGAGCATATGTTAGGTGAGGGAGATGGCCTCTCTCCTGGGGCTGGGTCACAGCAGGTTGCTCACCATCCTTCCTTACCTGTTACAGAGCTGGAAAAAGGGAAGCACATTACAAAAATGCTTTCCATCACCAGGTAGCAACCGTAGCTGTTTAGTTTTATTAATGGAAATCATTAGTGAGACAATGTGTCAGCAGGCTACAAAGCTCCAGGACTTTTCTCTCCAAGGAATTGCCCTCAAGCAGTAAGACACAGCACTCTTGGTGTCTCTCAGATGTCACCCTCTGTAACTTTACCTCTGACAGGCTCTATAAATCCCTCCCAGACTGCTGATGGGACATAAATTTACTCAAAACCACAATGCTCACTGCACTATTGAGAAATAAATCCTGCATCAACTTAGTAAAATATCTGTGGCTATCGAGTTAAATAAGTCAAGACAGCTACTTAACTATTACCAAACATAAGCTTATTAAAATGCACCAAGAAGCACATGAGGAGCAGCACAGATGAAATGTTTTCTGAGCAGCCATTATCACATTTGTACAACAAGTCATAAACAGGTCTATGGCTTTTGGCTGTGCCTGTAAGTTCCAGGAATGGAGATATAGCCAGGAAGAATAGATATGGTGGAGGGTCTGTTCAGATTCAGGGTGAGGAGCTGGAGCACGAGCCTAATTGCTGCAGAAAGGAGCATTTTTCTGCTGCAGCCAGATGGTGCTGTGGCATTTGCAGACCGAGAGGGCTTCCCAGGAGGCAAGGAGAGATACACATGCCCGGGTGAGGAGGGGCACCCTTCAGAAGCTGGTAGCTCTGAAAACTAGTGAGTTGCAAAATGAAATACTATGCACTGTTATGGCAAAGTAACAAATAATGGAGATTTTTGGCAGCTTGGGAAAAAGAAAGGGGGAGGGGAAAGGAAAAGAAAGCCTTTTTATGCCATATTTTAGCATCCTGGGCTGCAAACAAATCCCTGTCTTGAGCTGAAGCAGAGTCTATAACAGCAGTGCCCAGGCTGGAAGTTATGAATCTGCCCAAAGAGTCACAGGGGGCATCTCTTGCAGCATCGTGTTCTGTTACCCTCTTCTCCAGCAGCTGCAGCGAGTGCCCTTCTCCCTTGACCTGGGAGTGTCTGTTGCTTCTCACAATTTGCTTTTTCTTGCAGTGGAGATTATTTTCCCCCAGAAGCACAGGTGAGGCTGTTATAACGCATCAGCTTCCTGAGCCACCATCAAAGAGCTGTGATGGTGTCCTAAAGGCTGGTCGTGCCTGGTTAGGGTTCTTACAGGGTGTGGCAAGGGCTCCCAGGAGCAAATCCATCTGCAGGCACTGGAAACTGAGCTGGGACCGTGGAGCCTCTTCGTCCAACTATCAGGAGAGATCTCCCTGCGGGAATAGGAATCAAACCTGTTGCCAAATGGAGCAACCCATTCTTTTGTTGTTTGCTTGAGGTCAGGGGGTGGAGAGGGAGAAATTTAAAGCCCTTTCTCTCCAGGATGTGGAGCCCTGTGATTTGGCCACCCCACTGACTGTTACAGTCTGTGACAGTGTGAAATGGTAGCACAGTTGCTCTGAGAGGCCCGTTAGAACCAGTGATGTTGGAGCATCGCGTAGGTGGGTGCCTGAATAGGCACCCAGTGCTGGGACTGTGCCCAGCATTTATGTAAACTCTGAACTGTGTATGGCTGCTGAGCCAAGCTATAAATCTCCCAAGAAGTAGCTCTCACAAGCATGCTGATTTTTCTAGTGTAAGCTGGAGCTAGAAGCAGAGGAGAATAAACTCACCTGTTGATCAGCTCTGCATGGACCTGAATAGAGCAGCCTCCTAGGGGATGCATGAGGAGATGCTGTCTTTGGGGAATCCCCAGGGGGAGATTTGGGACTGGTCCAAACATCCACTCAGGATGTCTCGAGGTAGAAATCAGCATCCTATTGGGAGTCAACCTATCCCATCCCCAATAGGCAACAATTTCAAAGTGAGTACTCACACATGAGAGTCATCAAAACCAATAAATATTTCTCTTTCATCTCCAGAGATGCTCTGCTTCCCTCCAAGAACATTTACAATGTTCTTAGAGGAGCTCAGGAGGTCAACCCATCAGTTAATCTGCTCATTAGCAGGTTCAAAATATGCAGGACCAGGTAACTGAAATGTTTTGTGAGCCCTGTTGGTGCATGCAGCCACTCTAAATGCTTGAAACTGAAAAAGGAATTTTTCCACATAAAATACCCCAAAGACTGCTGATAATTTGTTCATGGGGTCCTATCCATTGTCCCACATCCTTCTTTAAAGGCTCTTTAAAGATTGTAATATAAAAGCAAAGCATCTTGCAAGTGTCCCAAGAGCTTTAGGAGGTTGTTTTGAAAATAAAGTTTGTCTTGGGGAAAAAAGTCCCAATTGAAACTCAGTTGCTTTTGAAAGTGGAAGTTTAGCATCTGCACAAGGTGTCAAACAGCAGTGAGAAAACCACTCTTCAATCCCAAACAAATCTGTGTTAAATGGCAATCCATTTTATACTGCCACTTGCAGTATGACCAGGCCTACTGTCTCTTGGGCTGGACCATGTTGTTAATGCTCAAGCTGTTTGTATCCTATAGGCAAGCAGCTCTTGTGCTTTGTCTAGTAAAATCATCTGATGATGCTGCCAGCTGGGTGGCCTGAGATCAAAATCTAAGCACTACACATGGGCATGAGCTGCTTCATGGTGTTGGCAGGAAAGGCATTGCTGTCCCCACCAAGCATAAGTAAGTACTTGGGTCCAGACCTGTAATCCCAAGTGGAGGAAAACCCAGCCTATGGAATGTTATCAAATTAACAAACCAAGCAGTTCCTTCTCCAGAAAACTCTTCTGGCTTCCTCCCATCCAGCTGGGCTTTACTCTGTGGGCTTAACCCCTTTCCTCAGGGCTGGAGTTCAAGTGACCTACATCTAATTTCTCACTGCCTTCTGATGAGTGTTTTCATAACACTTTTCTCCTTCCCAGCTTTGGGAACCTGCCAGAGCTCAGCTGGAGCTGAAATACTTCTGCTCTTTGACATCTAATTTTGCTCTCCGCAGGATATTTCCTGGAGGGCTCATAGGAGTCTTGAGAGAGGCCACCCATCCCCACAGCAGGAGGAATCAGTGCCAGCAGGGATCATGGTGATGCTTTTTTGTCTTATAAATGGTTGGCAAGCACCAGGACTGACTCAGCCCATGCCAGCCCATGTGCAGAGCACATCCATCAGCCAGTTGATGCATTGCTATGATACAGAGGGACTGGCGGAGCCATGATACAAGAGGGAAGGAAGGTGGGCAGGAGTGAGGAAGAACAACACATTTGCCCAGCTCTGTCCTTCCCTCCCCTGCTAGCACATGACACCTTGGGATTTGAAGCAGGATCACAAGCCAATACCTGTGCATGGACCTGCAGCTTTCAAGGCTGGTGCTGCAGCCCCAGCTCTGCCTCACCCCAAGAGGGATGGTGAAAGACCAGAGAGGGGCAGTGGGAATGGCTAGAGATGCATGGGAGAGCTAGAAGGAGAGAGGTCAAACAACAGCTGTTTGGAGAGGACATGCAGAATGTGTGGAGGATAGGGATGGGACAGGGATAGAGATGGGGAAATGAGGACAAGGATGAGGCCATACCCCTGCATGCTTGGGAGGGGGCAGCAGAAGTGGAAACCACAGAGCTACCATCTGAGACTTATTGCCTTGCTGGAAACCAGTGGTCAGGAGGGACTGATGGGGTTGGATGGCACCCAGCAGCGTATGAGGTGCAGGAGTGAGGTTTGTGTAGAATGGTGCCAGCTGCCATCCTGCTGTGTCTTTCAGCTGTGCTGCCTGTCAGCATGGGCACAGGGATGATGTGAAATCACTGGAAGTGGCTACATTAGAAGATGCTGGATTACCCACAGGAAAATTGATTGCTCTAATGATGAAATACATTTGGAGTTTACAGGGACTGGAATACTGCTGGAAAGGAAGCATTTCTTCAGCCTTCTGTTCATGCTGTTTTTTCCTTGAACAATCTATTTTCTTTCCCCATCTTTGCAGACATACTGCTTCCCACATATGCCCTCCTCTCCCTGTTTTCTGTCTTCTGGGTGACGCTATTTTTGCAGGTCTTTGTAGCTCTAATTTCACTCTAAGCTCACAGCAGAAAGTGCACCTCCTGGTACCTGCTTCCTGGGCTGGGAGCTGCTAACAATGTGAAATCTCCATGGCTCTATACCTATTTGACTCAGTGTGCTTCAGTATGCTATTTTCTCTCTTCCACCAGTTCCTGTGGTGTGTTTGGAAGCTTTGTGGCTGAGATGAAGCCCTCTGAGCCTCTCGCACTGCCTGAAGCCTGCAGTTTGGGAGATGTGAATCAGTATGGGTACCCTGTTATTGAGCACCATTGGCATGGCAGGAAGCCCACTGCTTACACCCTTTTCATTGTCTATCAGTTGCTTTATGTGATAGGGAAGCTGTCATGTGTACCCTGGACCCAATGGCTATGTATTTGGAAATGCCTCTTGCTCATACACATGGAGAGGAGCCATCTTCTGGTGCCTCTGCTCATTAGATGTCTCTGCAGCCTGTTGACACTCCTCCTATGTGCAAGAGCCTGAGCTGGTGCCAACAGCCCTGCACTCTGACATGAAAGTGGCCAAACTCCATTTTTGGTGTCCTTGGCTCTCTTTGATGTGTTGCCTTGCTGCCCCAAGCTTATGTACCCCAACCCATGCTATTCCCCAAGGTGGACCCCTCTTTCTCAATAGCCATGAGAAACATCCTCCTTGTGGTGTTTCTGAAAAGAAAAATATGTCCTTGGCTTGCTGTAAATAGCTCAGATAAATTATTTCTCATGATCCTGCTAGGACCAGTGTTTCTGTTGCTTGAGCCTCACAAACTCCCTGGGCAAATGTCAGTGGAGAGCCCTTCTCACCACTCTGTGGCCAGGCCCTTCCCGTGCTGTTGGCTTCAAACATTCTTTCAGGAGTCCCTGAGGAGCCAGGAGCCCAGCTGTCCCAGGTGTTGTGAGAATCAGCCCTTTCCTCTGGGAAGTCAAGCCCTGCAGAGGGAGGATGGAAGTGCACATGCCAGATGAAGTTTGGAGACCCTCATTGAACTTCAGTTGTCTGATAACTAGGTGTTGAACCTGCAGGTATTGGTCTGGGGTCCTTTCATATGGATAGGAACCAACTTCTGATTATCTGTCCTATGATACATATCTTAGAGGGTGTTCAAAAAAATGCTGGTGCAGAGATGTCTGGTTGGGTGAGATGGTCCACATCCTACCTGGGAACATGACAGTGCTCACAGTGTGACTGCTGCCCACTTCTGCTCCATGTGACCATGGGTTTCACACACCCCAGGCATGTGTCCTGTCTACCTGATGGGAAAGCTAAGAAGGGAAAGTAGAGCAAACCTATCTTATCCTTTCTGGCTCCATTTCTAGTCTTGTGCAGAAGCTCTACACATGCAGCCCAGTAAAGGGTCACAAATGCTGCTCCGCTCCTGTGATTAGCTCCAGTTTCATTCTCTTTCTGAAGGTACAGCCTGAGCCAGAAGAAAGAGAAACACAGGTAGGCTGAAGGTAGCATCTTTTTGCTACTGCGTTATTTATGGCAAAACAGCATCTTCCAGGCCATCTCTGTGGCCACTAGCAGAACAGACTGGCCCAAATTCACACCTACAGATTCATGCTGTGCAGAGATACAGCAACAAATCACAATAGTCAGGGAAACCTGGCCAGGGAAAAAGGAGGGTATTTCCCATATGGAAGTAGGGCCATACATTGGGAGCTCTGGGCCCAGCTCCCATGCTGTTATCAATCACCCACCATTTTCCCAGCCCTTAGGGAAAGTGCCACCAGAGGCAGACCTAGCATATGGAAATTTCAGCCTGTAAGTCAAATATTATTTCAAAGCTAATGACAAACGAAATCTATTTTTGTGGTGGTCTTGTTTAAAATATTTCCCCTTAATCCTCTTGAAATAGCAGTAATTGAAACCGGTTCTGTGAGATACCAGTGCATACTTCTTTAATTATATCTTGTGCTGCCTGTTTCCAATGAAAGGGCCCTGTTTGCAGTTACTGACCTTATGAAAACCAGGCTTGGGCCCAAGTTGGCGGGAGCCTGAAATAAGAAACATTTCCCTTCAGAGTCATAATTTGAGCTAATTAACTTTAATTACCCCAGAAACATCTCTCTGAGATTTCTTCCCCCACCTTGGAGCTGGGGCATATCCAAGCAGCCCCAAGGATGAGGGCTGGCTAAGAAGTGCAGTCCCCTTTTCACCCCCAGGTGACGGGTACTGTGGCAGTCCTTGCTGATACACACGAGTGTTTTCTGTGACAGGCTGAGGCTGGCAATGCAGTCAATAGCTGACCAGGGCTGCAAAACCATAACCTGATGCAAAGGAAAGAGAGACCTGCTCTGGAGTGAAAACTCAGGACTTTACAGGCAGTTTGAGCTGATGACATGCTGGTTTTTTCTGGTGTAGGATGGAGCTGCCATGCAAGGACCTGATTTAGGGTGTTTTTACAAACCTGCATGGTCATATTACAAAGAGGGAGCGATGAGCCACTGGCCAGAGACACCATCGTCTTTCAGAGGTGAGGACCTGACTTTTAGGAGAGGGATTTTTCTGGGTGGAGAGCAGGTGATGTGCAGCAGAGCAGCTGCCAATGCTGCATTCCCAGTACACAAGCCTGAGCAATGCCAGCATAAGTGGCTTGCTGTTTAAAGGCCCAGATGGCAAGAGGGGAGCAGGTAAGAGCAAGTGACTGGTAGGGCATTTCCCAGCCCTGGGGTTGGCACACAAGCTGGACTCCAAGCCAGGACTGTGAGGTTTTGCACAGACTGCTTACAACAGCAAAAGCAAAACAGAACTCTGTCACTGCAGCACCAGCAGTTAATTATAAAGAGCACTGTTATGCTTAAACAGGGGTTTAAATCTTAGCGCTTTCACTCCTCTCTTTCTGTGAGGATGATGGGATTGGGTGATGCTGTCACGCAGAAGGACGTGGGGTTATTCCCAGGTTTACACTGTGATGGGTTCAGGTGTGCAACTAGTGTAGCAGCAGCTCATCCCGGGCCTACCGCCTCTGCACAAGGCCGGGTGCTGCAGCTCCGTGCTGGACCGTGGGCAGCTTCTTTCGAGACCGCGGCGGTGGCGATGGCGGAGCCTGCAGAGGGAGCTGAACGTCCGCGGCTGCCGCTACGCCTCCAGTGCCCGCTCGGTTCTCGAGGAGCTCAGCGCCGGGGTACGGGCTGGACTGAAGAGCAATCCAGGTCGAGTAAGGTACCCTCCAACCTTCCCCCGTGGACTGCGGTAGGTGCTGATATACCGGTGCTCGTCTGGTTACAGGGGCTGCTGGAGGAGCTGTACCCAGGATAGAGGGGTGCTTGGTGCCTGCGGATAGAGGGAGCTAAAAACAGGTGTATGCTCCCTGTGCTTTCCCGTGTTTGGTGCCCAGGCTGGGCAAAGGGTGGGGTTTAGGGGCACAAATGCCGTGTTACCCATAGGCTGAGGCCCACAGCTCTGGAGGCACCAAGGACCCTGGACATGCTCTGGATCACTGGAGCTGGGGTAGAAAGGTGACTGCATCCACACTTGAAAATCTGGGGCTCTTAACCCTTTCTGCCAAAAGCATCTTTTGCTGCATCTGAGCTGTTGTGGACAGGAGCTGGATCTAGTTCACTGAAATACTTCTCACCTGCTCTTTAACCTACACCATGATTAAACCTAAGGGAGGAGCTGACCTTATCAATTTGAGTATCCTGGTCCTGAGGGTCTTAATGGGCTTTAACTGTTGAAGGCAGCCTCACCTGCACACACACACAGACACACATCCACTGCCAGGGGTCCAGAAGCTCCATTTGAAAGTTCAGGTGCAAACACCCCTTTCCTGACTATCTTCCTAACATTTGTTTCTACTAGATTTTAAGTAGGGAAGGCTGTGTTTTGACACCCTTCCTACTGAGTCTGGGTTTTTTTCTTCTTGGGGAATAGGATGCCTCCCCAACCCAAGGGAAGTGAGCTGGAATTTTGGGTGAATTCAGGCTGGATGGCACCGTGAAGTCCCCTGCTAGGACTGGATATGTGCTCCAGCGCTGTACTGGCTGAAGCTGAATGCCTGCAGACCCTGCTGCTGCTCCAGTACACAGTACAGGCAATGTGGGAAGAGCAAACCATGAAGAACAATTTCTGCACCACTTATGGAGGGCACCAGAGCCCAGAAGCAGGTTTGAGAGCTCAACAGGTGAGTTAATTGATATGCTAATACAGATGAACTCAACCCTGGAGGAAGCATCTTCCCTCAGATCCTTAAAACCCCTGCAGAATACAGGCCCTTCACCTGCAACAGCAGGTAATGCGGTCATGCAGCCAACCTGCATGGTGTTGCATAAAGAGCTGGGAGCAGCAGTCTTTGTGACAGTATTAACAGTATGAGCAATGTCTTGTAATGTCATGAGAGGCTTTAGTAGGGTTTCTATTTTTATTTTGCTTGGTTGTTTTATGTTTGTTTTGTTTGGGGTTGTTTTTTCTTGGGGGGGTTGGAGGGAGAAGAGGGGTTGGGTTTTTTGTTTTTGCTTTGGTTTGGGTTTTGGTGATTTTATTTATTTATTTGGCCAGCTGCTGAGAAGCCAGAGATTTTAGAGGGTCTGCAGCCTTACAAAGGGTCTGCTAGGAAGGAATTAGCCTTGGGAAGATGCTGCAGCAGCCCAGTGAGTTATAGCACAAACTGAATCACAGTCATGTTGTTACATACACCCAGCAGTCCAGACTTTGGCCAGGAGCAGCCTGCTAAGACACTGGGGGCTTTTCTGCCCCAGATACCCAAACATCTTAAGGCTGCATCTGTTAGGGCTTCCCAGGTGCAAGGCTTTCAGTCTGGTGTTTCAGGGAAATCTAAAGGCAGGAGACATTGGCTGTAAGCAGAAACTAATGTTACAAAAAAATGTGGAAAATATTCTTTGCAAGCTTATTTGCTGGGGCATTTAAAAGTAGTTACAGGAGCAGAAATGAGTGATTGCTCACTTTGCTGTCTGCTCCCTGTGTACTTGGAGAGATTTATTTACTGGTAGCAGAAGATCAGATCCCCCCCATTCCTGATTGTCTGTGTAACTGAGCACTAATTATGGTTAATGGTTGTACTGAAGTGGATATTTTTTTTCCCACCATGACAGCAAGAATAATATGATTTAGCAATACCCCTACAGGGGGAGGAGAGGGGAAGCTAGAAACTGTTCTGAGGTTATTTCTGCAAGCTTCATGCAACTGGCAGAGTACTGGCAAGAAGACAGGGCTTGTGATGAGCTTAGCCAACAGAATTGCTTATCCATCTGTGTACAGGGGAGCTTTTGGAGCATCAAGATACAGAGAAACAGTCTGAGCTATGGTTTGCCATGCAGAGATGTTTTTCTCCAGCTTCCTAGGCTGCAAGTAGCTTATGAGTACATGGAGCAGAGGTCTGTTTGCAGGGAAGCACATAGAGAGAAATGACAGCCATGTGTCCTCTGCATCCAAAAGCCACCATCAACTTCTTATTAGATATGCAGTGAAGAAAAAGAGGGAAGAAGTATGTATGTAGCTTTGTTAAAGTGCACGTCCTGAAGAGCAGGGGGGCTGTGTTGCATCTATGTCTGGTCAAGTGTTTTGCTTTGTACTGAGAGGAATTTGGTACTTTCACTTGAAAACTAATCTGGTTACTAGGACTGTCTGGGGAAGGGCATGCAAGTATAAGCAAGTTTGTGGGCAAAGGTGAGAAGAACAAATGATACAAGCATAGAGACATCTTAGTGGTTGAGATATTGCTTTTGAATATATGTTACAGGGACATTATAAAATAGATAAATAAAACTAGCTCAGAGTCACAGGGTACCTGGCCACATACAACCTGGAGAAAGCAATCTACAGGGCAAATAAAATGTAGGCTACACATTAAGGTTCCTTTAGGATGCCTTCCCTGAGGCAGCAGTGATTTAGCAACCTGAAAAGACAGAGCCAGACAGAATGCAAGTGTACATAAGAAAACCAGAATGTAAGTGGGTTTTTGTGTGATCCAGACTTTGCATGTAAAAGGCAGCATAATTTCACCTATTGATTCAGAGTTTCTCCGAGGTTGCCTGGCATAGAAACCAGACAAAGTGGATTATGTGTGCGATGCCAGCGACCATTTCAGCATTTAGACACGTTTTGCTTAAGTCATTCCCATAGTGACATACTGCTTTATCCAAGACTGATTTAAAGCAGCCTGTATACAGGAGTCACAAGAGGGAGCTAGAGATGAACATTAGGCTTTTCTTCAAGGTGCTAAAGAGAGTCAATTTTTTTTTTCTTCACAATAAGTATAAAGGATGAAATCTCCATTGTTAAAGCTGATATTCCACTTTAACAGCTTGTGTCCCGAAGATGGGGCTTGTGCAGCCCTGCTTGAGGCTCTTTCCTCCCTGTCTAGTTCAAGATCACCTGCAAACAAAGCACTAAGTTCCTGCCTGCTTAGATTAAGATTTGTGGCTTGGCTTCTCAAGGAGCTCACTTTCCCTGGCTTCTGCTCAGAGCAGATCTCGAGGCTAAAAAGTCTTTTCATCAGCTGGGTCAGGAGCTTTCCCTGTTGGGAACACCCCTCTAGCTTTCCCAATTGCAGGCTGAGGCCTTGGCACTTGGTCTGTTCCCAGCCTGGGGAGCACTGGGATGTGATCCCACCTGCACCCTTCTGCTCTCCTTCCACCCTGTGAGCTGCTGCAAGCTGGATGCTTCTGGAGGGTTTGCATGACTTCTTCCTTAGCATCCCTCACAAATGACCATGTCCACAGCTGATTTGTGTGCTGAGAGGTGAAATTGGTGAAGAAAATTCCCTGCTCATGATACACAAATAGACTCCACAACTCGTTAAAGTTGTAAAGTAGGTATGCGTTTATTCAGCGCTGAGATGCATGGGGGATAGCTCCTCCAAAGTCGAGAGTGCTTCAGTGTTGTTTCCCTCTACATTTATTTTCTAAAGTTATACATATTCATAAGGTTGCACAATA
>NDXB01010905.1:21145-36195 GCA_002631895.1 Agapornis roseicollis | reverse complement strand
TTTTTTTTTCTATTTAGACTAGAATAGACTAGACTAGTTCAGTTGGAAGGGACCTACAGTGATCATCTGTTTCAACTTCCTGACTACTTGAGGGCCAACCAAAAGTAAAAGCACGTTAAGGGCATTTTTCAAATGCCTCTTCTTAAACATTGACAGTCCTGGGGCATTGACTACCTCTCTCGAAAGTCTGTTGCAGTGTTTGATCACCCTCTCAGTAAAGAAATATTCCTAATGTAAAGTCCGAATCTCCCCTGGAACAGCTTTGAACCATTTGCATGTGTCCTGTCACTGGATACCAGGGAGAAGAGATCAGTACTTTCCCCTCCTCAGGAAGATGTAGAGAACAATGACACTATCCCCTGGTCTCCTCCTCAAATTAGACAAACCCAGAGTCTTCAGCTGTTCATGGGATGTGCCTTTCAGCTCTTTCACCAGCTTTGTTGCCCTATCCTGGGTGCATTCAGGTACCTTAAAATCCATTTTATTTTGTGAGGCCCACACATTTTTCAGTGTTTAAATGCTACTATTTGAAATTATTCTATAAAAATATAGAATTTTATTTATCTGTCTACATTTTGTTTTTAAAGCCTCTCTTTTTTCTCTTTTGAAAGTCACTATGAAGAGAAAGTCTAGCAGGTACACTTCAGATCTGTGGCTATCTCACTTCTATGTCTGTTTGTTTTGAAGTATGGGTGGGACTATTTAACTTAACTCAGTGGTCTATACTACACAGTGGTTAGAAAGTTAGAAAGAGAGGTTTTGTATACCTATTGCAGGTTTAGATCATAGAATTGTAGAATAGTTAGGATTGGAAAAGACCTTAAGGTTATCTAGTTGCAAGCCCCCTACTGTGGGCAGAGACACCTCGCACTAAACCATGTCACCCAAGGCTCTGTCCAACCTGGCCTTGAACACTGCCAGGGATGGAGCATTCACAGCTTCCATGGGCAACCCATTCCAGCATCTCACCACCCTTACAGTAAAGAACTTCCTCCTTATATTCAATCTAAAATTCCCCTGTTTAAGTTTTAACCCATTACCCCTTGTCCTGTCACTACAGTCCCTAATGAAGAGTCCCTCCCCAGCATCCTTGTAGGCCCCCTTCAGATCCTGGAAGGCTGCTATGAGGCTACGCAGCCTTCTCTTCTCCAGCCTGAAGAGCCGCAACTTTCTCAGCCTATCTTCATACCGGAGTGTCCTGGGTTCAGCTGTAGCAGTCATTTTACTCCTTCTTAGTAGCTGGTGCAGTGCTGTGTTTTTGACTTTGAGCCTGGCAACACCACTGATAACACTGATGGTTTTAGTTATTGCTCAGTAATGTTTATTCTGACCAAAACCATTCTGAGTCCCATGTACCACCAGGGAGGAGGGGAAGCCAAGAGGAAGCAGACAGGACACCTGACCCAAACTAGCCAAAGAGGTATTGTGCACCACAGCACATCATGACCAGTATATAAACTGGGGGCAGTTACCCAGAAGGGTTAGATCACTGCTGGGGTTAGACTGGGTATCAGTCAGTGGGTGGTGGGCAGTTATATTCTCTTCCCTTGCTATTTCCCTTATCACTGTTATTGTTGGTGGTAGCAGCAGTGGTTTGTGTTATACCTTAGTTACTGGATGGCTCTTAACTCAATCTGTGGGAGTTATACTCTTTCGATTCTCCTCTTCATCTCTCCAGGAGCAGGGGGAGAAAGGTGGGGAATGAGCAAGCACCTGGATGGTTCTGAGTTGCCGGCTGGGCTTAAACCAAGACAGTTCTTTGTGGTGCCCAACCTGGGGCCTAAATGGTTGAGATAATGACTGTTCTGACAGGAGTGTGTCTAATTGTATTTGTGATGAGCATTCTTTGTTTCAGATTAATAGTCACTTGTCACAATGCTGATTTATTGGCTCTCAAAGTTGTTGCTCTTGATCTCAGAGTTTCAGCACTTTGTACATTACTTACAGCTGGTATTTGCTGTTTTAGTGTTTATCAGCTGAGGGGTGTGGGCTAGGTTTAGTGTTTTGCTATACTTCATGGCAATGACTTGTAATACAATAAACTCATTGATCATGAGTCTGGGTTGGTATGTGTTCCCAGTGTGCTCATCACCACTATACTTTGGGAGGTATATAATAGAAGTGTTTAGCAACTACACATCTTTTTTTCCCTCCTTGGGTGGTCAACCTATGAGGGAGACATTCCCTCACACCCTCTGCTCCCCTACCAGACTATTTACAGTGAAAGTAGATTCTGGAAGATTTAAAGATCCTGAATATCCTTTCAATGCCCTTGGAAGCACCCTGCTCCTCTTGCTGGGAATCGGCTTGTTGCTGCATATCCTCTCTATGTTTTGCCTATGGTGTGACCTCCCTGAGAACACCCAAACTTGTCTGATCATGGAAGCTAAGCAGGGTCTGGCTCAAGTCTTGTCTAGGATTAGACAACGATATAGTAGGACCACCACTAAATTTTCCCCAAGGATGGACAGCCATGAGTGGCACAGTCTGTGGGACAGTATGGGCAAGTATCTAGTCCAGTGGGTCCCTCCAGTGCTTTGGAAGTGTCAGAGATGGAAAGCAGCTGTATGGAGTCCCCAGCAACAAGCTGGAGAAACTGCTGAAGGAGAGGGTGAATTGAGTCAGTTTGCTGAGGTGAAAGCCATCCAGCTGGCCTGGGACATTGCTGAACAAGAAAAGTGGCCAGTACTTTACACTGACTCATGGATGCTCTGTGCGGGTGATTGGAGCAATGGAAGCAGAGCAACTGGCAACGCAGAGGGAAACCCATCTGGGCTGCTGCACTGTGGCAAGATATCTCTGGCCGGGTGCAGAACCTGGTGGTGAAGGTACGCCATGTAGATGCACATGTAGCCAAGAGTCAGGCCACTGAGAAACACCAGAACAAACAACAGGTTGATAAAGCTGCTAAGATTGAAGTGGTTCAGATGGACTTAGATTGGCAACATAAGGGTGAATTATTTTTGGCCCAGTGGGCCCATGACACCTCAGACCATCAGGGCAGAGATGCAACATACAGATGAGCCCGTGATCGAAGGGTGGACTTAACAATGGACACTATTGCCCAGATTATTCATGAGTGTGAAACATGTGCTGCAATTAGGCAAGCCAAATGGTTAAAGCCTCATTGGTATGAAGGATGATGGCTGAAGCACACATATGGGGAAGCCTGGCAGATTGACTATATCACACTCCCACCAACCCACCAAGGCAAGTGCCATGTGCTTACCATGGTTGAAGCAACCACTGGATGGCTGGAAACATACACTTGCCCCACGCCACTGCCCAGAACTCTATCCTGGGCCTTGAGAGACAGATTTTGCAGCGACATGGCACGCCAGAGAGAACTGAGTCAGACAATGGGATTAATTTCTGGAATAACCTTATAGACACTTGGGCCAAAGAGCATGGCATTGAGTGGGTATATCACATCCCTTACCATGCACCAGCCTCTGGGAAAATTGAACGGTACAATGGGCTGTTAAAAACTACACTGAGAGCAATGGGTGGGGGAGCTTTCAAACATTGGGGTACACACTGACCTAAAGCCACGTGGTTGGTCAACACCAGAGGATCTGACAACAGGGCTGGCCCAGCCCAGTCAGAACTTTTACATACTGTAGAAGGGGAGAAAGTTCCTGTGGTGCACATAAAGAATTTGCTGGGGAAGACAGTCTGGGTTATTCCTGCTTCAGGTAAAGCCAAACCCACTCATGGGATTGCTTTTACTCAGGGACCCGGGTACACTTGATGGGTAATGCGGGAAGATGGGGAAGTCCAATGTGTACCTCAAGGGTATTTGATTTTAGGGGAAAACAGCCAATGAACTCAATTGTATGCTGTTGCCTGCTATGTAGCACTTTTATAGCCCACCAACTAGATACCTTCAGGTCAGCAGAGACTGGCCCTGACTTCTCTCCGACCATCATTCCAACAAAGGATGAACTTTGATGAAACCAGACGAGCTCAGCAGTGACCAGACGAGTTCTGCTGTGTCATCAGCATGCAACAACCCAGCAGTGCACACTGTCTCTCTTGCTCTTAAAGGCCATTACAAGAGATGGATTGGATGAACTTAGCAGCTTTATAGGGATTGGTCCATGCACTAAGGAATGATATCTCTCTCTTTGTGTGTGTGTGTATGTATATATATATATCATATAGATATATGTCTCATATATATATATGAGACAAGAGTGATGGTATATTGAAAAATGTGGGATCTGAGCATGACGTGAATGGCATGGAAGAAAGGATGGATACTATCTTGGTTTCAGCAGTAGCAGTCATTTTACTTCTTCTTAGTAGCTGGTGCAGTGCTGTGTTTTTGACTTTAAGCCTGGGAGCAACGCGGATAGCACCGATGTTTTTAGTTGTTTCTAAGTAATGTTTGCTCTGACCAAGGACTTTCTCAGTCTCATGCTCTGCCAGGGAGGAGGGGAAGCTGAGAGGAAGCAGAGATAGGACACCTGACCCAAACTGACCAAAGAGGTATTCCGTACCATGGCACCTCATGCCTGGTATATAAACTGGAAGCAGTTACCCAGAAGGTCTAGATCACTGCTGGGGTCAGACTGGGCTGGATATCGGTTGGCAGGTAGTGGGTGGCTGTATTCTCTTCCCTTTTTATTTCCATTCTCATTATTATATTGGTGGTAGCAGCAGTGGTTTATGTTATACCTTAGTTACTGGACTGTTCTTATCTCAACCTGTGGGAGTTACATTCTTTCGATTCTTCTCATATCTCTGGGAGTGTAGGGATGAAGGTGGGCGGGGGAAGGGAGTGAGCAAGCGTGGTTCTGAGTTGACGACTGGGCTTAAACAACAACAGGGAGGTGCTCCAGTGGCCCTCCTCTGGACTTTTTCCAACAATTCCATGTCATTTTTATGCTGCAGGCATCAGAACTGTACATAATACTCCAAGTGATGTCTCACAAGAGCAGAGTACAGATGAGCAAAAAGCCGTAGAATCTATATGAAGCAAAATGTGGATCTAGATTTGGAGTAATGGAATATTTGGAGATTCATACTCTAATTGTCTTGCCAAAACCAAATTTCATCTACTTTAACATATTGACATTATGGATGTCAAGCAGTAATTTCTGTGGAAGAAACCCACAGTGGGAATATAACAGTTTCCCTGCAAGACAGTTTGAAGTGGTGATAGATTTTGTCATTTCCTTTTTTTCATATGTTAAGAAAGATAACACATCTAATTTAGCACATGCAAGTATAAAATCTGCCCCAGCATTCCTGATAAGAAAATCTAATTTAGATCTCCAGTGATAACTAAGATTTCACAGAAGAAGGCAAGTATGATTGTGAATTTTGAATGTTCAGGCACATAGTAACTTGTAAACTTGAGGAAGAAATTTTGTAAATCTCTGAAACAGAAGAGTGTCTGCCTTTGAAATGGGATATCAAAGGTAAAGCCTTCTTCTGTTTATCACTTACAACTGTATGCTGCATTGTTGATTCACGTTCTTTGTGATTAGGATTGCCCTGGTCAACATGTAAGACCTTGCAATTGGTTATTTTGAACTTCATGACATTCACACAGACCCACCTCTCAAGCCTGTCAAGGTCCTTCTTCATGGCATCTCTTCTCTCCAGTGTGCTGATAGAACCAAACAGATTGGTGCTGTTGGCAAACTTGCTGGGTGTGCGCTCAATCTCACTGTCCATGTCGCTGACAAAAGATGTCCCAATACTGACCACTGAGGAATGCCACTTGCCACTGGTGTCCATGTAGAATCATAGAATAGTTAGGACATTGAACTGTTGACCACAGCTCTTTGGGTGTGACCATTTATCCAATTACTTATCTACTGAGGGGTCCGTCTGCCATATCCATGCCTCTCCAGCTTAGAGACAAGGATGTCATGTGGGACAGTCTTAAATGCTTTGTGTAACATTAATTTGGTTGACATTGAGAAGTAATTATCTTAATTTTTTGGGAAATTATTCTATTCCCATTAATAGTTGTCATTTGTAGATCCAATGAAATGAGAGCACGGCTGAGATGAGTCATCTGTGGCAAACCTTGCAGGTAGCTCTCATATTCCCATTCAGTTTGCTTGAGGGTACTGATTGATTTGTCACTTTTTAAATTACTGCTACTGCTTGCAGATTTGTAGGTATCTCCTACTGGAACAGCAATAACTGTAATACACCTGTAAAATCACTATGCAGGGAAAACTGCCATGCATCTGTTGAATTTTTCACTTTTGAGGATATATGTGGTAGATACGATTCATTTATACTCTGTCAGTATCTATCCCTGCCAGTTCTTGTTGAAACCTGGAGTATATTCCACTGTCTTGATATGGGGTGGAAAGCAGTTGAATGTACTTCAATTTTTATATTTTATTTGCATCATCTTTTTTTATTTATTCTAAACTTTTTCATATATTTTGTATGAAGGCTGTTAAAATATCTGCTGTGTTTTTCAAATCCTATTTGAAAGATTTCTGTGGGAATTTTTCTCTACATCTGATGCCTTTTCATTTTTAAACTGTAACAGATTTGAATGATTTCTTACTATAGCGAGCTTTTTGTTTTAAAGAATTCTAAAAATATCAGAGACCTTACTTCTGAAATAAATCTCCAGCAAGTCATAATTCAGGATTGTAACAGATAGTTAAGTTTAAATATATGTGACAGTAATTTATGATTTTCAGAAATTTTTATCAAAATAGGAGTGCAATACATCTTAACAAGCTCTTGTTTCAAGAATTTTACTGGTAGAAAACATAGTAAACTAACAGGTATGTGTGTATACATACTGCAATAACAGCACAGTAGAGTATGGACTAAGAAATGGAAGATTTCTTAGTTGGATTTCAAAGGCACTATATCCTCATATTAAATATATTTTAAAATAGCTTGTATGTATTATAGCTCACTTTCAAAAGATTCTTTCAATTCTGCAGTAGAGGAGCACTGTGTGTAAAAGCTCATTAATGTTTTCCACATCCCTTAATATATCTGTACTTTGTCTGGATATACCCATATATACCTTAATGCATCTGTGCATTCACTTGTATAGAATAACCATAGGTATTGTAGTCCCTTTAGAATTGTTCCGCTTTATAATTTATGATAATTCTGCGTAAATGTAAACAGTTGAGCCTGATTCATACCTATTCCTTTCTTAACCAACCTGTGCTAGCCTTATTTAACTATTGGCTATTTGCAGGCCTGCTGTGGTTCTGAGACCTGGGTCAAACACCTGGGTCTTGAAAGCACCCGGTAAATGTTTAAATGCTACTGCCCATTTTTCTGTAGTGGTTCTGTCTATACCTGACAAGCACAGGACTTAAATTCAGGTAACTGTGACACCATAAAATACTCTCTCAGAGTACTATTTTTAAAACATATTTAAAATGGTTTCCCCTGTTTTCATGTAGAAAGCAGCTATCCCATAACTTGATACACTGACTGTGCAAATGTCTGCTTTGTTTAATCTTTTTGTAGAACATTTTCCAATTTGTTTTGAGATCCTAAAATTTGAGATAGATAATAGTTTTTTCCATTGCAGGTCCCTGATTTTCAAATCTGTACTCTTGATTATCCCTCTTGCCAACAGTTGGTATAGACATTGTGTAAACCCCTGAATGGTATTGGGTACTTAAAGACCCACAGTTTTTGTCAAAGTCACATTTAAGATTCCTAGCAAAAAACATTAGTCCAGAAGGGAAATCTTACATTCTTTCAGAAACTGTAATGTTAAATAAACATCTGAAATATTCATACTTGCTAGTTCAGGGATGTAATCTTCGATACAGTATATATGATTGAAAAAATATGCTAAATACTTTGCACATTCATTCTCATTTGAAACAGATATGACCTAATGTCTATTGCTATTGGTATCTTTACTAATCTGGTAGTGGGCATGCACTAGGATTCCAAAAGGCTGACAGCTTCTATTTGGATTACTTCTTGCTGTCATATGCCAAGATTTTTAAACTGGTTCATCTGTAATTGAGACAAGACACTTGCTATTCCATTAATATATCTGATCATCTGTTAAACTGTAAAAACTTACAAGTTAAACCATGCAGGTTGAGTTTATTATGACAAAATTTTTCTCATATGTTTATGAAGTCCAGTTACCAGTTAATGGCTAAAATAAAAAAGAACTTGTTATGGCTATCCTATATTATATCTTTCTGTTGTTAACTGCTTGGTCTGCCAGTATATCCCTTGCATCAAATGTAAAAGAAATGAGGAAGCCAAAAATATATGCAAGAATGTGCATATGCAGTAATGTTTCTTGCATTCATTTCTCTCTCCAAAAGGATGCTCCATTAAAATGAACTGTAATGCCCCCCTTTCCTAATAAATCTCATCATTTCTTCATTTGGTCATATAATTTTGTGCCAGAAGTTATGAATGTCAGAGGTGCTTGCCAGTACTGACACTGCAATTCATAGAATCATAGAATGGTTTGGGCCGGAAGGGGACCTTTAAAGATCATGTAGTCCAACCCATGCTGCAGGCAGGGTCATTTTTCACTAGATCAGGTTGCTCAGAGCCCTGTCCAACCTGACTTTGAACAGTTCCAATGATGGGGCATCCACAACTCTGGACAACATGTTCCAGTTACCACCTTCACGCTAAAAAAGTTCTTCCTTGTGTCCAATCTAAATCTTCCCTCTTTCGGTTTAAAACAGTTGCCCTTTCTCCTGTCATTACAGGCTCTGGAAAAAGTCTCTCTCCCTCTTTCTTATAAGCCCTCTTTAAGTATTCAAAGGCCCTAATAAGGTCTCCAGAGCCCTCTCTTCTCCAGGCTGAACAACTCCAACTTTCTTGTCCTTTCTTGATAGAAGTGTTCCAATCTGACCATTTTCATGACACTCCTTGGGACCCACTGTAACAGATTCATTCAGTAGGTAATGAAAAGTACTTATGTAGAATGCACCTTTCTTGGCTGATTGCACTTCTTTGATCATCATGGGATGTGTTTTGATTCTTTAAATCAATCTGCCATTCTGAGAATTAACATGTGTACTTAAAGTCTCTTCATTTCTTCAAGCAAGACAGAACTTTGCCTGATTGGAGATGACGTATTTATTTTGCCACTGGTATGCATCGAGCTGGCGTGCATGGCTAGTTCAGCTCAGATCTGTGAATAACGGTAGGGTTAAAACTACCATTAAATATCAAAAAGCAAGATTGAAATCTAGAGATAGGTTTCATTCACATGCAGGACCCCCAGTCTCATGTAATGATTCATCTTCAACTAGATTCTTCCCAGTTAGGAGATAAATTGCCTGAGATTCATGAGCTTGGTATGTTAATGCGATTGCATAAAATATATATGTGTAGATTCAATCCTGACTGGAAAATACCTGATTTTACTGATGTTCATTTGTCAGAAACTATTAATCAGGAATTTCCATCAAGGACTTGGAAATATCTAACCCCAGCCAAATTTTGGCCTAATTTCTTATTTTCTTATTTCTTATTTTCTAGTCCATGCTGGAGTGAAAGTTAAGATTTTCTTTCCTTACAGTTTGAAATCAAAGGAGTGATTTTAAAGAATATTTAGTACTCAGCATTTATAACAGATAATAAGTATCTTGGATGTTACTTTTGGTCTTGATATTTGGTGTTTGTTCTTTTGTTGTCACTATTTCCATAAAGAAACTGGGTGAAGAGGGAGGCAGGGAAAGCTGTGGTACAGAAAACAGCAGACTCTGTTAATGCTTCAATGGCAAGTCTGCAGCCTGGAACCTGTATTGAAAAGAAGCAGCAAAATGGTCAATATTGATATACTTACTTTCTGAAGTAATTTTTAATTCAGAAGTATTAATGTGTGTGAAAAGGACTGACTACGTTTTAATACTGTCTAATGATTTGCTTATTCTGTCTTGTCGATGACCTGATATAAGATATGGAAGTATGTCCCAGAGCTGAGATTGCACTTTGATTCAACCACTGCTGAAGGAGTAAACTGACAACAGAAACCCCAACTCTATTTTTAAAATCTTCTGAGAACTGTCAGATGATGGTGTGTGAATTTCCATCAAATAACTCTGCTGTCATCATAAGGATCCATTTGCAGTGAACTGGCTGTGTTTACTGGGAGAAATTTGTGTTCTTACTGAGGGAAGAAAGGGCTCAGTATGTTACTACCAAATAAATAAAGACTTTTAATTTATAAAAAGATGTTAAAGATCTGCTCTGGATGTCATTTGTTTGTGGTTTTGTGTTTATACAGCTGTGCTGCAGTACTATAAGGTTTATTTAAGGAAGTCCACACAGAAGTGCACACTACATGCATATTTTGGTCCCAAAATACAGACATCACAGTCATACAATTGAACTAGGAAGAGGTCACATGAATCTATCATCTTATGCTTTCCTTTGCTTTAAATGTCTATAAATAAATCTTCTGGCAGGCAGTATGTGTTAATTTCTAAAACAAAAGTGTGCTTAAACTCAACTGTCATGTTGTAAATCATCATAAAACCCACAAACAAATGAAGGAAACCAATATCCAGAGCAGATCTTAAATCATTGGTGGTTGTGGGAAGTGGATCCTCAGAAGATTTAACTTTACTTTCATTACTTGTTAGCAGATTTTTTTTAAAATTAAAAGCCAATAATTACCAGATAATCCTTATAGTAATATATGAGATTATAGGCTTGAAAAGTTTGTTCTTTTCAATGTGGAACTGATATTCTTTTAAAGTAGCTTTCTATGAAGCTTCTGGTATAGAATGAGTGAAATTAATGACTATATCCATTAAGAAGCTGTAAATGAAGTAAATTATGGACTCTTTTTTTTTTTTGTTTGTTTAAAAACATGGATCATTTCTTTAACAAGCACATAAGTAACTCATACTAGTATTTAGGAAGTCTTGGTATGCTTCATCAGCTTGCTAACTTGAGTCACCTCTCTTCATTTTTCTTCTTTACTGTAGCAAACCAATGGGTGTGTTTCACAGTTTCAAATACATAGGCTCATACCAGAAGGTGTGAAATTCAACTACAGCAAAGTGATTTATCACTCTCTGAAAAACAAAAAAGGTTGTGTTAGATCAAGTGAAAAGTATTTTGACTACACTGTTTAGAAGTTTTATTAAAGATGGTGTATTACCCATGATGAAGATGGATATTGACTATATTTTATAAGCTATATGATCTTCCTTTTAAATTAAAATCTGGCTAAGATACTTTGGAGTTTTTTGAAAATGATACTTAAATATTTTATATAATTTTAATGGGTATAATTCATACTTTTTTAACAGTTTTTTTATATTTAAGTGAACCTTCGATACATTTTCTGAAAGAAAAAAATGTGATTCCTCGCATTAATTTTAACATTTATGATTTTATTGATTTTAGAGTTCTACATAGTTTTTACTACTATCCATGAGAATAGAATTAGACTCAATTTTTGTTTACCCAACTTTATAAGGCTATAGAAAACCTGCTTGAAAACAAATATATTTTTTTTTATTCCCAGTTATTTGCTATTTTATAGTCTTGTAGGTGAAAAGTGCTAAGCAAAAAGTGTACATATATATTTTGCCTTATAGATCTTAAAATCTATAATCAGAATTGCAAAAAGGCAAGAACAAAATATTTACACCTGTCAGCATCAGAATGAAGTTACCAGCAAATGTTTGACATGAAATACCTCTATGAACATACATTATTTTTAAATGTGTATTTACTGTATTTTAATTGTGGTGTTGCATTTAATTTCCTTGTTGGAATGAACAGTTGTCTTGGTTTGTTTTCCTAGACTTTGTCTTGTTTCTTCTGTTCAAGAAGTCACTTTCAGTTTAGGGCTAGGTTTTGCTGGTAGAAATGTTTTATGAGTAACAAAGAAGAAATTAAAAAAGACTTATTATAAAGACATTCAAACCTTAGCATGCACAAAGTTTTAAAGTAAAAACTTTAGTTCTATATGCACATTTTGTAATGGAATGAATAAATAATGCCAGAATGTTTGTTCTCTGGAATTTAACAGCATGAAATTAGTGTGATTTCTGTTTTGTTAGCATCCTGACTGACAAGCTAATTATGAGATGTAGTGGTAAACTTTTTGAGAATATTTATTGTAATTTGATTGGTAATTTGTTGGTGGATAAAAGAGTATGAGCACTAATGACAAAGCAGTTAAATTTGGAGTGCCTTGTTTCTTGTGTGCTCAAGTATTGTGGGAATAAAATTGTATAGGTAAAACATATTCAGGAAAAGAAAGTGAGAAGACTGAACACTAAAGTACACTTCTTATTCTAATATCTTTCTTCAGGTTGTGAATTCCTTCTAATGAGACAAGATGAAAACAAGTAGATAGAAAACAGAGGGCAACATTTCCTTTTTGAGTCAGGTTCATCTCAGAATAAGGGTCTGTTGGAGAATTAAGTTGTGGATACTCTAATGTATATTACAAATCATGTTCTAGCATACAGTAGTCATTAAGGATTATGTATCAATTATGGGATCTTGAAAAACCAGAGCTTTAAGTGACCTGATGATCTCTTAATGAAAATGACTAAACCACAGTCACAGAGATTGGAAGCGATCTCTGGAGCAGGTTGCTTATGACATATTCCAGTTAGGTTTTGAGGCCTCTAAAGATGGATACTCTGCGACCCATCACTGTGTTCGACCATGATCATGGGGAGGTTGAAAGGGAGTAGGGAGATTGGGGAGGGGAAGAGAGACACAGGGAGAGACAACCTTGGAAATGGGATAAGTAGGTAAAGCACTGATGGTAGAAGGTTTTTTAGGGTAGAAAGTATGTGAGCAAGCTGTGAACCATTGTAAAAGGGCCTTCTGAAATTAAGTAACTGCAGTAACTTAGTAAAATGGCAGATGAAATTCAGGCTAAATATGACATTATAGACATGAGGAAAGAATATAGAAATCCAGCTTCATGTTTAAAATGATTGGCTCAGAACTGAAAAATAAGATCATGGTGTTATAATAGTTCAGTGAAAACACCCACTTGGTACTCATTCATGGCCAAAAATGGCAATCAAATATTAGAAATTACTAAGAACAAAATAAAGAACACAACAGAGAACATTTTTTTGCTATTGCACAAATATGTAAATTTTTTCATACTTTGAATAGTATGTGGAATTCTGCTTACATCATTTCAAGAAGAAACCATTAGGCACAAAAATATTCAGGGAAAGTTCAGATGAGGATCGGGATTGTGATCAGATGAGGAACAACTTAGCAGTTCATGATGAGGATTGGCAGTAATCTTTACTGACTGCCATGATGTAGGAACTTTGAAATATTAAATGAAGCATGTGGAAAATAGGTTCAAGACAAACACAAGATTTTGATTTTCCTGTAGCTGGGCTTTATCAGTGCGGAGTGAAGGAGGTTGTGAGTTAAAATCATAGCTGGATTCAAGAGGAACATGGACAGGCAGAGGATGGATGGAAGGCCTATCCACTCCTTGTTTAAAAACTGTGTATTGATCTGAAAATTTCCTGATCTGAAAATAATGGTGCTCATCCACCTTGAATCCTGAATAGCTGGGAAGAAATCATAGGCAGTGTAAGAAAGTCTCTTCTGTACTTTGAAGTCAAGATCGTTGCAGAGCTAAGTCACCAAATTAGCACATGTAAAACGCTGGCAAGGATCTGTGTGTTCATCTACTATGATTTGCATCATACTCTCTTACCCCACTTCAGATTTTTCTAATGTGGTCAGATTTAGGAGGGATTCCCCTCCCTCCCCCGTTAAAAAGGAGACAATCCAGTTCCGTGTCCCAGGGCAGCACTTGGTCAAGCTCCAGGTTTCAAGTAGAAATACTCTATTTCTCAATTAAAAGACCATAGTATAATTTAAAAATTGGGTCAAAGACTGTATGTTAGAAGTGACTGAAAATATTTTGTGACATTAACGATGTCACAACCTGTGAATTTTGAACAAAATTCTTCAAAAATTGCAAGTGCACTGCTTTGCAGTAACACCATTTCCCTTGTGAAGGGAAGTGGTGGGCACCCACAAATTTACTGAAAGTCGCTAGTTAGAGCATAGAAAATTCTGCCTAGAATTTCTTGTTTTGCTAACAAGAATGCAGCCACTGTAGCAATTTCTGGTGAATTTTCACTTGTTCTCACATTTTGTCCAAAAACCATGACAGGAATACTATCATGTGGAAGAATTGGTTTGTAGCTAGTGTTCAAATGCTGATAAAGATGTTTTCTTATATCCTGTGCTACTACTAAATCTAATGTGCCATTTTCAGCTAATTTTATATGTATGCTATATCAGTATTAGTGTATTGATGGGTTTGTACTTTTTAATATGAAGCATACGTAACTGTCTGCTGTTGAATGCAACCACTAAACAGAATTAAATGTATTGTGTAAATGACCATAATTCTGAATTCTGGGATATATGTGCAACATAAATGAAGAAGGAGTTTCATTAGCTGTTGGAATTTCTGTATTCTCAAATTCGGAGTTGAGAAACTAGTGAACTGAGCAGAAGCAAGTTCATGCCTGCAATACATCGATTCACCTTGGTAATTGACTCACCTTGCAGCAAATCAAGTCACTGATTAATTAAAATCGATCTTGTTTATGTTTGGTTTATTCCTCCATCACAGGAATCTCATTTTCAGTTCACCACATTTTATGAAACATATGAAACCTGAGGAGGAAGATGGTCTGAAGAGCAAGGCTAAATACTGTCTGGTAATAAACCACTGAACTGTGGCTCATTAAAATCTTCTTTTTAAAATTAGATAAGCTTTTTAAATGTTAGATACTATGCTGCTTAATGCTATATGACTGAAGGCTAGAAATCACAGTTTTCAATTAAGGAAATTGTTTGTTGCTAGACATACTTTTGCAAAGAGCCAAGTTTTATTTTGGTAACTTGTTCTGTTTTAAAAGAAGATACTGAGTGACTTCTTTAGAAACACCTTTGGTTCTTAGCCTATGCAGGTGTTACTGGAGAGTGCAATTCAGATTGCAGCTTCAGCTCTTGCCAAAGCAACTAGAAATTTATGTTTACAGTACACACAGTTATGCATTTACCTACTTACAAAAAAAAAA